>PVHP010009686.1:0-49769 GCA_004024765.1 Zapus hudsonius
AGCCCCGGGGGATAATGGCGGCGGGAGCCAGCCAGGGCGGGAGGGCTCGGCCCTCTGCTCCACAGGGGAGCAGAGAGGGAGGGAGAGTTCGAACTCGGGTTCGGCCGGTGTCCAAAGCCTGGATAGCAGTTGAGGGGGGTCAAACCTTTAGGAGAGTCCTGGCGAAGTTGTTACTCGGTCACCATCTTGCTCCGCCCTCTCGGTAACATTATTTTTAAGTAGAGATGACGGTTAATAAAGCAGCTTCATCTTTCCCTACCAAACTGGGGAAAATATGAAGTGTGAATTATAATATTATGAAAAAATTGCATTCCATAAGATTTGAAACAGTAAGTTAGTGATTTTTAAATGCAGTCTAACTTAACAAATGCTTTCTAACTTGAGTTTTCATTAAGCAAACAATGGCTGTGTCTTCATTTTCTTCACTTTATCTTCTATTTATGCTATTATTTATAAAAAATATTCAATTAGGAAGGGCATTTATTGAACAGATGCTTTGGTTTAATCAGCCATGAAATATATTTATATAGTTCTATGGTTCTCTATTCATATGTATACATGTGTCTGTGTGTGTATGCTGAGGGAGACATATACACACATTTACATATTATTGTGTTCTTGGGCCTAAGTAAAAAGAGAAAAAATGGTTTAGAATACCTTTTATGATGGTCATAAATGTGGCTTATACATGTGATGACATATAACAATGCCCTTATGACCTGACTTGTCTTTTGAACTTGGTTTAATTGTATGCGGAATGTATAAAAGATGTGCACTACATTAACAAAAGGAATCGTCTAGTTATTTTGCCATTTTTTATCGCTTTTTAAAATTAGTCTGTTAAGAAGAATGAAAGTTTTGGTAAAGAAATTAATGCCTTTATTTTATTTCTTATACAACTTCAGCTAGCATGAGCATATGTGGCAAGTGGTGGAAAACAGTATCATATTGGATATATTATGTTCATCTTAAAAATTTAAGAACCATTTGAATTGGAAATCAGTTTTTTATTTTAAAGTAAAATATGTTCAAAAGAGCAGCTCATAAACTAGTCTTATATTTTGCATGATTATTCAAAATGTTCTTTCTATGAAAAAAATTTAATATCAGACATGGAATAATAGATCCAATTCAGAGTACATGTCATTTTTGCTTCAAGAAGAGACAGAAGTTGGCACAAGTGCATTTTTGTTTTTGATGTGGTTATTTTTATTCTCTTCTTTATTCTGTCACATTGCATAAAAATATTCTACATTGAAAACTTGCAGTAAGAATGGGGCTTAGTCAATCTGACATGGGAATAAAGGCTTTGGGAATGTTAAGTTATGTGAGCATTTTGAGGAAAATATTTACCTTGTTCTTATTATCAGACTGGATTTTGCTAATGTTGTTAATTGATATCTATGCTGTATTGAAATTTTTATTTAATATTTTGGTATGTATGCATCATTTATATATGTAATATTTTGATATGTATGTATTATACATATCTATATATGTTGTGGGAAATTTCTGACAACATATATAGATAGATACATATAATACATACATACATGCAAACAAACCCTTATCCTAAGAAAATTATAATTGTACCTGTTTTCTCACTTTTGTCACCCAAGACAAATGAGTAAACCATGGACAGATAAGTCACTTGAAATCACAACATGTTTCATAGTTATGTTTTTGTAATATATTATGTTTGATATTTCTTGCCTTGTACAAGTAGACTTATTTCCATAGCTGGAAGTATGTTATGTGGGCCTTTTACATTTTGAGAAAAGAGAAAATGATTCCATCATTCATACAGCTGTCGTTGGGTGATTGGTAAAAGACTATCACATGGATTAATAAGCAACAGCCTGACTGGGTGGGCAAACATTCTTTCTCACTAAAATTCTATGTGAAGGTTGCCTTAAAATATACCATGACTACACAGTAAATTCAAATTCTTAAGTAACTCTACTAGGGCAGGTGCCATAACCATCTGAATTCATGCTGCATTTCCAATGCCTGCTCCTACCGTCTTCACCCAAGAGATTCTTTAGTAAGTGAAGACAGCTTTGTCAACCAAAGCAAGCTGGAAGTCTCAGAGGATCAGTGCCCCTCCCTCCCACTGCACTTAGCCAGTGACTACTGAGAATCTGTGTGTGACTATCCCAGCACTGTCGTCTTCAGGTGAAATGCTGCCAAAAAGTGTTCTCTACCTAATGTCAGAGCTTGCCTAGCCAGATCCTGCTGTGCTTTACCATAGCCTTTGCTCGGCCTGATATTCACATCTGAATCAGGAGCGTGGCACCGTTGACTTAGTTCTTTTCCTTGGGTCATGTCCCAGGTGAACTTCTTAAAGTGGGATTGTTCCCTCAGAACGTGTCTCTGAGGCCATCTAAATAAGCTAAGATCTTCTACCTAAAATTGTATTCGAAAATGAAAACAAAGTAGAGTGAATGAATAAATTGACATCTAATGAAAACTGTGCCTAAGATGGGAGATTTCAGCGTACTTAGCTTAGAGACAGGAACAAAGTAGTAGTTGACATTTGTCTGTCAGTGGGGAAATTTAAAGAAAATGTGTGCTTCTGCTATCACGGATGGCTATGTCGCATTTTTATATCAGACTTATGGTGTAGCGCTGAGCTAAAGAATTAAACACATCTTTCCTTATTAAAAAAAAAACAAAAGTAGGGCCTGGCTGGAGGCTGACAGTGTAGCTCAGTTGCTTATCTGGCATGTAAGAATCCCTGGGTTTGTTCCCCAGTAAAGACCTAAAACTGGGTACAGTGGAGCATGGCTGCTGGAATCAGTACTCAGCAGAAAAGGCAGGGGTGTGAGGATCAGGAGCTGAGGTCATCCTTGGCTAAATTGTGAGATGGGGGCACCATGGATTATAGAAGACCCTGTCTTGGAAAAAATCAGGTAGTTGGAAAGATAAATTATTCTATGATTTTTTTTCTGCTACTCTCTGAATTAGACAAAGTTACGCTTGAAACAACTGAATTAAGTAAATAATTAAGGAAAATAAGTTGTACTCTTGTGACTACCTGGAAAGACCATTTCATTTTGTGACCGATTGCTATGTTTAGTCTAGTTGTAGTGTGACAGTGACTAGAAGGCTAAGCTAGCTAAATGTCTTTCCATAGCAGTGGATGTTCTTGGAAAATGAAGGTCTTTTCTTCTAATATTGTTTCACTTTCTAATCATCACAAACAGGCTCTGTGCTTGGTGAGCCAAGTATCTAAGAGGTGGAAGTTGGCTTGAGGAAGAAGTTATGTCTACTGACCGGCAATATGTAACTTCACTTCAACAAGTTATATTTATAATTGTTTTCTCTTATATGTGCTAGCTGTCTTTTTATAATTTGTTTGTTTGAGAGAGAGAGTAAGAGAGAGAAACGGGCAGATAGAGGGAGAGAGAATGGGCATACTAGGGCCTGGAGCCACTCACTGTAAAGGAACTCCAGACTCACGAGTCACCTTGTGTGCATTTGGCTTTATGTGGGAACTGGGGAATCAATCTGAGGTCCTTAGGCTTTGCAGGCAAGTGTCTTAACCAATAAGCCATCTCTCCAGCCTATTGCTTTCTTAAAGGTCTATTAGAAGCATAATTAGAATTTTATGAGATAAACTAATTTTTAAAATAAAGTTCATATGAACATAATTATTTCTGCTAAGACTAATCTTAATTTTTTTTTTAGTTATAAGTGATTTCATCTGATGTACTGAGAAAGTGATAAAAAGAAAATTCTGATGTCAGCTGTGTGATTGGAACTCCAGAAAGACACCTGTCAGCATATGCTTTAAACCGTATTTGCACATACACAGGTAGGTTTCTGAAAAATATGCAATATTTTATGTAAAAAATTTGAACTAAAGATATACCTTATATAAAAACAGTAAAAAGTGCATAAATTTAAAACTAGCAATGAAAGTCTACTTTTATATAACTTTTTTGATCATTCTGTTCTATTTCATTTGTTTTTTTTTTTTTTTTTGCTTTATTTTCCCTGTAGACAAAGCTGTGCTAATAGTGAGTTCTTTGTTAATCTTCTTTATTATTTTTTAACATATATATTGTGTTCTGTTCTTTGGGATAATGAATAACTTTGATTTTCACAGTACCTATTGATACATACCATAAATTATTTTTAAAAATCCTTTCTGATGACCCTATTTATAATTCAGTGAATATTCTCATAGGCAAATTGATCTATACATTTCACTAAAATACCATCACTGGTTCAATGACTGTGATGTTTTAAAGGACTTTAATTGCTATTTCTGAGTTTACTTGTAGGAGGTGGTAATAAGAAATTCAATTAGCTTTGAAAATTTTGTTTTAGTCATCGAGTAATACTTTCTCATACAAAGTATATTGTTAAATAATTTAACAAAATCTAGTTTTGATTGAGGAAAAACCTCCAATTTATAATTCTAAAGTTTGATTACAAACAATAGCTTCCCCTAATCACATACATTTAGCAAATATATTTTACCTCATATAACTAAGTGTAGAAAAATGACTTTTATGTAGATTGCATATATTTCTGCACTATTGGGAATGACTCATTTGCAGTGGGTATCAAGTATGCATTCAGTCACCTGTTGTTCATTGGAAACTGAGCTTAATAACCCTAATCTCTGTGGTTTTTGCTTTTTATGCAGTGGTAGTGATGGTGACAGAGTTCAGTGTTTAAAATGCACAGAAATGACTCATAGGTCTAACTTTTGATAAAATTTAGCAAGATAAGAAACGGCCACCTGTGTCTAGGTAGGATGTATCAAATGGCAGCAAAGAGCTGCAAGAACAGGCGGGCTATTGATGAGGAATCGTGGAGCACACCACAGTCACAAGGGCAGTGAGCCAAAATGGAGAGTCAGCAATGGAGAGCCCAGGGACAGGGCTGGGGCAGCACAGAGGATGCCCAGGAAATTGAAAAGACAGGGTAGTGGGGGCTTTCCTCTGTAATGTGGATTTGTGTCCTGGGACCTTTTGTTTCATCTCTGTGTCGAGAGGAGCAGTTGTAGGAGTGGATGGACCATCTCCCTTTAAGGAGCTTCTTCTAAAAACGACAGGCATTTTCCACTAATCAAGAGAAACTAGCCAAAATGAAGGCAGAAAACATTCAGACTCTTTTTCTTCTTGTAATTCTTATTTTCTGAACACCTGGCAGTTTCCAGGAACTGAAGTGGGTACCCTGGGGAGGAAAATAAGAAGATACAGTCACCACCTTGAGGCTCTTAGACGGCCAGGGATTAATGACATGACAGATGGATATAAATCACGATGGCACAATGTTAGGATCATAGGAAGGCATGAGCATGGGTGGCTGTGTATTTAATTCTGTTGGGTTGCAAGTTCAAGGTTACCCAGGAAGCAGTGTTTCTAAACTGTCGCAGAATTAACATAAGTACTGGATTCTTTATCTACAGCCAGAACGGTGTAATCCTTTTGTAGTGTTTGGAAGATGGCATTTGTTCATGGTCCCAGCAGAGGCAAGTTGGAGATCAGGGTCGCTTTGCTTGGGTAACATAGACATGTTTAGAGTTTTAACAGAAATGGAAATAAAGCAAAAGTGGGATTGGCAAAATTAGTTTGTTCTTGCTCTCTGAAGATTTTTCTGCGTCTCTTACAGGTTGTGTTGAGATAGACCTTTGCTAGAACTGTCATAGTTATTTAATTTCATTGCAGTTCCTTAAATGAAGATTCACTAAAATAATTTGAATTTCTTCATATGAAAGTATGAGCTTGAGTAAAAACAATGTATATGAATCAAAATGTACTGAACAGGAAAAAAAATACCTGCTTTGATTTATAGCTGATGTATTCTTCATTTAGTTTTAGACATTTTGATAATCATAATAATGGACATATGCTTTAACACTGTCAGTTTATATAAATTTCTGATAGTGGACTTAGTGTAATGAATGGTGAAGTGTCTTACTGCCAAGGAGTATCTTTTGTATTGTTTTGTTGAAAAGAAAAGGAACTTTGTTACTATACAGCTATAAGTAGGTAAGTTATAAAATTCAGAATTCAATTTCTCCAGGTTATACCGAAGTGGACAAGGTCCTTTCATGTGTTCTGTACCTTTTCACCATGTTTGTATTTTCATCTCTTAGAACTTTGTGCTTGTCTGACTCCCTAAGAGAGTCATAAGAGAGAGGATTGGTTGTTTATTCCCATATGTTTATATAAGTTTGAGTCTAAATGAAACTTCCCACAATGTTTTCTTTGCAGTAGTTGGTAATTGGGCCCATTTCCATGGCATAATTATTTCAATAAATGTGCACTTAGCTTAGGCATTTTTACCTCAGCAATAGTACTTTATTGCGGTATAATACATCACTCTAAAATTGAGTTCATGTATTATCCCACAGTTGCTGTGGGACAGGAATCTGTGCACAGCTTAAGGTAAACAATGTATAGAGCTATGCTGTATACAGCCAAAATCTAGGCAGCATTCAGAGTGAGGGACGTTACATTTCTTCTGCCTAGCTTCTATGATAGAGCCATATCCAAGGGAGGCCTGTCAGAAACTGTAAGAGGCAAAGAATAAGGGTGGAAAGATTGTAAGAGCATGGTGGAGAGAATATCCAGAGACATTGCCCCCCTCAGCAACAACACACAAAAGGGGAAGGAAAAAAGAAAGAAAGAAAGAAAACCTGGCGACCTCTGGTGCAGTTTATAACCCCCTATTTTATGGACAGATCCAGTATGTACACCAAGGAAGGACCCCAGTGGCAGAGAGGAGGGAAATGGGGCACATTCACAAGATTTGCTCATGCAATTATATACTTATTCATAATAAATATATTTTAAAAAGTCACCTGTAATTTACTGAGTAACTATAGCTTTTCTAACAACTTGATTTCAGATTTCTAGCTTCACAGCTATGAGGGAATAATAAGATTTTATACTTTTATGCTATCCAATGGTAATTGTGATAATTTGATTTGATATCCACAAGAAACTAACACCATTACTTTTAGATGTGAGGTTACTAGTTGGAGCATGAAAGATCAGGGGATCACAAAAGGGCCTGACTACAAGCCTGCAGAGATCAGTTGATGGCTCCCACTCTGATGCCTGGATACTTCGATTTGTATGATAAGTTTACTAGAGTGTGCCAAGCTCAGTGGATCAGAGGTCAGAGTAGTGTCTCACATCCTTACATTTGGGGGTCTTTGGTTTGTATTTGCTATCAATCTCATTAGAATTACTGTCCATCTGGATACTGATATTGAAAAATTTAGAGCCAAGGGCAATGCTTTGTCTCATTAACTTTCATTAGCTAATTAGTGCTTTTCCTTCTTTTCTGCATGTTATCATTAACGCCACCCTCTTCAATCTCACTTCTGTTTTTTTCTGTTTCCATCATCTACCTGTGAGAAAGGCAGAATAGCCCTTAAATATTTTCTGATTTTCTTTTATCTTTAAAATTACCCTGAAAATAGATACAAAAAACAGATCTTGAATCAGAGATTTCTCTTTTCTTCATTCTCCCTACTTCATTGTCCAAATCAGACTTAATTATCAGGAAGTAGATGATCCTTATAACTCTTGTCTTCCTTAAATTCAAGTTGCATGTTTAGCCATTCATAAAATAAATATAAATATTATGTAAAACATCAAAATAAGTTATGTTATTTAATTCTTGTTTTTGTTTGCATGTGATTCGTTTTCCACTGATAATATTGGTGTTTGTATGTTTCTCTGTTTTCCCAAAGATCCTAGCAGACTATCTAAACTTGATGACCTACATAGAATAGACTTTTTTCTGGTGTAACATAACAGTAGAAATGAAGAGTAGAAGACAGGAGATCTAAAAATATAGTCACTAAGCTGAAAGACTAGCTTAAATGGAAAGAAGAACAGAGAAAGGGAATTTATGAATTCATTACAGAGGAAGATGGGTTACCATAAAAGTTTCAGGGTAGAGTTTAGGTAAATATGTCTAGTGAACAAGTATAGAAGAGATTAAGAGTGTAGAGAAAGACCATTTTGATTTTGAGACTATAAGTGAAATTTAGGTTCATATGTATCTATAACATGATTATGTTTTGCAGTCTTAAAGATTTATTTTTGGCATTATAGTATATTAGGAGAAAATGTGAAAAAGTTGATAATCTTTCAAAATAGTACATAGTAAGATAATTAACAAAAATATGGTGCAGTGCTAAGAATATGGGGAAAAGGAGAAAAACAAATATTTTTTGTTCCTCTGTTGCCATAGAGAAGCTCTAAGGAAATCCGTTAGTCAAAGGCAAATTCACATTATAGTGCAAATATATCATTCTTTGTCTACATTTACACGTAAAAGAAACTGTCATTAATATATTGAAGAAAATGAAGAAAGCTATTTCACATTCTCTAACCTTTAAAAGTTACATTTGTGTATCTAAATGTGTAAGAAATATTCCTGCTTTAATCTTGATAATCTTCACATAAAATATTAACATTCCTTTGATTTAATAGAGGTTAAAAGGAAACAATTCATGTGTATTTATGTGGCAAGTAATTTAATGAATGGCTCATTCATAAAATAATTACTATTTGAATGGAATTATGCAATCTGGCAAGTGGTTCTGTAGCAGGGGAGCTCTTTTCCTGGTTTTGGGCTTATAGCAGAGGAGCTGGGGATTAGAATTTAGATAATACCCAGCGAATTCCAGTGCACCTCAGAACTTGAGTACCTGAACTCTTGTCTATAAAGTCAAAGAATTAAAATTATAAACCACCAGAGGATTAGTTATAGTGGGAGACTTTATTCAAAAGAAAATGGGAAGTTACAGAGATCTCCAGCCACCAGTGTAGGGAGAACACGTGGGAGAGGTTTTATGCTGTTCAGCTAAACAAGTAAAGGAAGGAAAGATAACATAGGGAAAAGGTTCCTGTGGGAAGATCTTGAGCCTCCCCTCCTCCCAGCCATTAAGCCAGAGTGAGGGGAAGGCCTTAACCTCCTAAAGCCTGGAAATTTAGAAGTCTTCCTCCTAGGACACCATGTGGGAAGAAGAGACTGGACTTTGTTTCAGTGACTTTTTCAGGTGAGCAGAGAGACAGCTGGTTGGTGGATACCTGACCAATCAGTTTTAGCACCAAGGTTTGAACTCTAGCTAGAGACACCTCCCACTCAAGGGGAGGGGGTCTATGGAACTTGCCTGAAGGAGTTAACTGTCACAGTTGCTCATCAGATATGTTGGTCTCAATGCTCCAAAGTGGTAATTTTTTTAGTATAAGCTAATTATTCATAAAATAATGGTATCATTAATTGTACCAAATCCTTGACTTACATAGCGTTTAATTTGATTTTTCAGCATGATTTTTGTTAAGAAAATTCCAAGTTCCATTAAAATGTTTATTAAAATATTTAAAGGATATGTAAACATTTATAAACAATAAATAAATATGAGAAAAGAATAGGGTCTCTGGTAACATGTGAAGAACATGAAATGGAGGTTGCTGTCATAAAAAAAGGGAAATGATGAAGTTTAAAATGACATTGTTCATTAGTTAGGTGGCCTTAAATAATCTGAAATTGAAACTTCTTGATCAGGTCACCATCTGTGAATTACCTTCTTGGATAAGCAGTCTATACCCTGCCCTGCACTGTTCAAGTCACATTTGAACAGTGTAATTATTGTTTGGAGATTGTGAGTAGCAGAAATCAGTTTTGGGTATTTAAACAAAATAAGGTGCTTTGCAGAGAGGATATGTGTTTGCCGAGGGGACTAGAGTGTGACATCATGCACAATTCTCAGAAAAGATAGGAGCCGGATTGTTCCAGGGATCTAGAGAACAGGGTCTGGGGACTGCCCAGTGTCTGTTGCTGCTGCTGTCCCTGTCACGAAGGGTTCCTCATTGCTGAGCTTCAGTCATTCACAGGGGGTGGGTTCCTGATAGGAACTTCACAGTTCTGACACTGTCTCAGGGACTGAGAGTGGATGTGTCTCCAATGAGAACAATGGAAGTTACTAAATCCTTCCTCAGAATTGACATTCAAGAGCCATGAGTTATAATTGAAATAAAATCTCAAACAATAATGATTTTGGCAGTAAAATGAACAAAAAGTGGATAATAATGTTTCTGAGGTGTCAATAGATACACATTTATGAAAAAGTGATTTGATTCTTTTAAGAAATATACCAAATTGCCTCTCATATTCCAATTGCCATGCTTGGCAGTGAGCATAAAACTGTAAATATTAGGATTACTCCTTTGTGTGCCTTTAATCTAGTGAGAATCTAAATAAAGCCATTAGCATATTGTCACATTGATACAGGAATTTCGAGGTTAGCATATCCCCCAGATTTATGTACCCCAAGGTTTGGGTTCCCTCCTAATCTTTAATGAAGAATAATAAAGATGGATTCAAGAAGGACAGATTATGAATTGTTGAGTTTATTTGGGGAGAAATCACAAATTGTGTAGTTTATTTTGGGGAATTGGTATCCGGGAAGGAAGACCTGAACAAGCCTTCATGTGGGAAACATACCAAGAGAGACTGAAATTTTAGAGAAAACCAGAGGGTTTGATGAATGCACTTGGGTCAGCTGGGACCTAGACAGAAACGGGCAATGGAGATCAGTCTTGGTCAGACAGGATTTCTAGTGTGTCTGTAATGTGGAGGGGCACCTCTGAGTTCCCTCTGGGCCTCAGTCCCTGAGTGAACCTGCAAGCTTTCTCCTAATTGCCTTCCGTATGGCTAAGGTGCATAGTGGATTACTTACCTAAGTCTGCTGTTCAGGAACCTCATACTGGGTCACTTAAAACAATGAAAATGTGTTTGCTAAGAGGTATGGAGGTAAGCATTGCAACCAAAATGTCAGAGGTCCCTTCCTCCCAGCTTGGATGCCAGGACGAATCCATCTTCGTTTCCTCCAGCTTCCAGTGACTTCCAGTCTTCCTTCTGGAGCGCATTTCTCCAGGCTCTCCTAGGCCTTCTTCCCTAGGCGTGTGTGTCCTCTTCCCTTCGCCAGCAGTCCTAATTCCGAATGACTTTTACCCCAAGACGGTGCGCTGCTTGCTGCTTGCATAGCAACGGTTCTGTCTCCAAACTTCTAGGATCCCCAATTCTAAACTTTCTGTTCCTAGCCAAGTCTAAGGGCACTATGAAGAGAAGACAGGGTGGGCCAGAAAAGAAAATGTTTAAAGGACAGAGGCTTTCTGAATGTAGGGTAATGGCCCCTGGCCAGATGGAGCAGGGGAACAACTTATGCAGATTTGTGTATTGCAGGCATCATAGGATGCAGTGTAGAAGAAAAGCCAGCTAGGACACGGCCATCCTGAAGTTCTGGACAAAGATGGCCTGGGAAAGGAGGTGCTCTGGGAACGAGGATCAATAAATACAATTCTGATCCTTTGATAAAAGAGGAATTGCCATTTTGTGAAGTCAAGGCAAATGAAAAAGGAATCATGATGAGTCTGAATACCTCTGGTGAAGCTCAAGGACATATTGGCATATAAATGTACCTGAACTTGAGGATGTTTAGTACAATTTTATAACTATATTCAGTAAGAGAAGATGATTCAGAACTTGAAAAAGCAAGAAGAGATAACTTTCCGTAGCATGAGGAATTATCATAGCAAAAGGATGAGTGTACTAGAAGGTCTGCAGGAACATTCAACACTAAATACCAGCTACAGCCGGTTTGTTTAATAAGAATGTGCGCACTTACACCAGGACTATTCTTTGTGATTTTAATATTATTCTTTTCAATTGCTTTTAAAGTTCAGCATATTCAGTGAGCATGCACTGCTTTTATATGCAGAAAAAGTGAATTGTGGACTTAAATTTAAGCACCTAAAATACATCTGAAGTAGGATGTTCATAATATATTTTTTATAGTTTCTTAACAATAAGAAATTGAATTCAAAATGTTAGACATCTTTTAAGTTAGGAGCACAAAGGAATCTAAGAAGATAAGTAATTGCACCGCTGAGTCACGAACTTATGACCTGCAATATATGTAGGAATGTCGATTGTATGTCCCCAGGCTAAATAACCATTTGATAAATCCAGGAGAAATACTGCTTTGGGACATAACATAGAAACTAAAGTTAGAAATGAAGCATTTTTCACTTGATTTTGAAGGGAAAAAAAGTTCTTACTGAATGAAAACAATTTAAGGAAACATAGAAATAGATCATTTTATATAAGTTGTCATTTGTAAAACCAGGCTGCCTTATGTAAGGTCATTACCACATTCCTGTGCAGATGTTACTAATTTCTCTATGACTTAAGCAGCCTTTGAATTTCTGGAATGCAGAGTTAGTGCTTTAACATTAAATCTACTTTACTAATTCATGGGCTATGCTAAGAGAACAGAGAACACATTTTCAAGTTCTGCTCATTCACCAACTAAGGTCCAGAATATTAAGAAATTCTTCCACTAATACACACTCAATCATATGAATGACTTAATTAAAACTCTCAAATCATCATTGTCCTGTTCTCCTGTTTTAAAGCTGCCCAGTGATATCACAGGCAATTCTGGTTTCTATTGATTTTGATACATGGATAGATGTTGGGTAGTTTCAGTGGTAAGGATAGCTATGTGGTACATGATTTAAAAAAAAAGGTAATTATTTAAACAGTTTGTTTTGACCAATCAAAGCATTAGCTTTTGTTTACCTGAGCTTAAATATAAATTTTTCTGATAAAGAAAATTAGAAAACTCAAATATATAGACAAAATTTAATTGCTAAGTACAATAAAATATAGATATTTTTGAAAAAATAATTTAAAGGGATTTTTAGTAATAGGTATATAGAAACAAGTTTCTTCATTAGTTAGATTTATAAGGATATCAATAATAATTTTAACAGAGAAGAAGGATGTGCTTTGGTTTCAGTGGAGATAAGGGATTCTCCAAAGCCAAGTTCTCCCCTAGACTGTGCCATAATATGTAAATGACATATCTAGCCCAAAGAAATTGGCTTATCCAGAACCAGAACAATATATCTGAAATTCCCTTGTGTGTATAATCTGTAAGCCTTTTCTTATTACCAGTCTGGGATCATAAGACATTGCTATGCTCTTTCACATATGTTGGCCCCAAGTTGATACTTTACTCTTTTTTTTTTTAAACGTATTTATTGTCAATAATTAGATACATTGTATGAGCAAGTCTAGTGGTGGTACCTCCATTTCCCTCCTTCCTGCCCCAACCAGCTGGGGATCCTCCTCAGTGGGATTGCTGAACCAATCCATGGGATAAGAGTTCACTCTAAAGGGTGAAATACGGTGTCTTCATTTATAGTTAGATATTGTGGGCATACCGAATAAGCTAAATTCAACTGAGATCCAATGGTAAATTTGAGATTAGAAAACAGGCATGGCCCTGTTCTGTCTCTCAGTATTGAGTAAATAAGTCATAAATTATCATTAGAGAAAGCATTTAAAAAATAAATCCAACACTTAGTATTCCCCTGTCACTTTCTCCTGAGAGCTCTGACATCCTGTTCTGTGCTAGACACATTGTATACTTCACCTCCCACACTCATTTCTCCTACCCCCTCATGGGTTATTCATTTCAGATTTTTATCACATCATTCCTACCTAATATCCAGCCTTATGGTGTTATATTCATTTCAGAGTATCTACTATTATAGATCCAAAGGTGAGTTTCTTATTTTGTTTAATTAGAATTGAAAGTAAAACATCTTGAGATAGGAAAACATAAATGCTTCAGATACATTAGTACTCATGGAAATGGTAAGAGTAAAATTTCAGAAATTGCAACTATTAGAACATTTAGTATTCTTTGATAAGTTAAACTTGATATAAAATTACTGTCTGAAAATAAAACTGTAGTTCTTTTTAAAAATTTCTTATGATGGGTTAAGCTGCACACATCATACTTCCAAGACCCTGAAAAGAACAGGAAATAAACATGTCATATGTAATTTAATTTAGAAGTATGCTGGCATACACACACACACACACACACACACACACACACACACACATATGAGAAATCCAGAGAGGAGGAGATTGTGTCACACTTGAGAAGGAAGACACACATAGCTCCAAGGTAATAATACCCATGTCAGAAATGACAGGTTCCAGATTCTTAGATATTTGAGTAGAAAAAGAAATAACTACTTAGCTGGAATGCATTCAAGGGACAGAAAACTACAGTGCCTTTAACCTCGAAGCCATCTTCCCAATCTCTATAGTGAAGACAATCCAAGAGCAAAAGAGATTGCTCAGCGGATAGGGGTTTGTCTGAAAAGCCCAAGGACCCAGATTCAGTTTCCCAGAACCTACCTAAAAACCTACCTAAAACCAGATGCACAAAGTGGCACATGCATTTGGAGTTTATTTGCAGAACCAGAGGCCCTGGTCTCTCTCTCCCCCCACTCTCTCTCTCTTCAAAATAAATACATAAAACATTTTTAAAGGCCAGCCAAACCCCCATTTATTTTGTGTCCAACGAGTGATTATATGAGTTTGGATTAGGCAAAAGCTGTGATGTCTTCAGATAATTAACATTGAGCAGGAGAATCAAATCACCATTTTTTTTTTTTTTTGGTTTTTCCTACTAATTTTCTCTCTCATTGAAGATGGACCATTCTTAGTACTGAGATAAAAAGAGGTGAAATCTGCAGGATGCAATTAACAGGTAAGAGCAGATGGATGTGAAAGACATCGTTTGAGTAGAAAACATGTCAAAAACAGAAATCAAGGGAATTAAAAATTTTGATCAGTACTTCTTTTTAAAGTAATGCTTTCTAAATTAACAGTCTGAAAGGGAAATGGGATATTTACAGTACTTCTCTCCTTGGAGAAATACCCACTTGAGAAACTCTTCACATGCAGTAACATTTTCAACCAGGACTGAGGAAAGCATGTGCAGAAATAACGGCTAGACATCATAACCAGAATAACAAAGGACAGCTGGGCAGAGGCAGGAAAGACAAGGTTACACTGCTGCATCAGCCTTCAACTAAGCCTTGTCAGCATAGCTGTTCTTCAGGGATCCTCTGCTTTGCTTTGTACCTCCACACTGACACTTCCATAGGAAACCCCAGTACTGGCCATGTCCCTGAGGCCCAGACTCCAGCCTCATTACCTATCTATGGCCAGACGGCCAGGCCTGGCCCACTGCAAGTACGGATCCTATAATTTCAGATTCTAGATGTGTTCAACTGATCCAGTCTGTGTGACTACTATATTGATTTTGTCTAAGAGGCCCCGTGTTCTAGCACTGATCAGTTTTCTAGACCATTCCAGAAACAGATGTATGAACATAGACTTAGGAACCTTCCCCAGCTCCACTGGCCTCACTCACCAGGCTGCCACTTGTGGACACAGGCTCTGCTGGTCTCTGCTGCTTCGGCCTTTAGGACATCTCTTGTGCCTCTCATGATCCAGCAGACCAAGAGTCCAAGCTTGCTTCAGTGAACTCAGAATCCAGGCTCATCCACTGGTCTTCAGACCCAGTGTCAGGAATTGCTCCTGAGGACTGGGCTCCCAGCTGACCCCAAAGACTGAGGGTTTAGGCCATCCTTCATGGAGTTGGCCCTCACCTCACACCTACACACCTCAATTCAGCCTGGCAGTAATGAACCCAGACTATAGGCAGGTCCCCAATACATTCCAGGTCTAGGTCTGTTCTTGCAGTACAAGCCTCATGTTCTCCCCTGTCTAGGACTCTCCATGTGTCTCAGCCTCCAGGCTCCCTTCCACAGATCCAAGCAGCAAATTCATCTGGTGAATGCAAGCCTATTACCCCAGGTGAATGTCTAGCTTGCACAATGACTTTTAACTTCAAATCTGTTTTGGGCTATATCTGACAGACTTAAGAATTTCTGGATTGGCTGATTTATACAAGGATTTTTCCAAACCTGTCTGCAAAGAAAATTTCTACTGCTTCAAATGTACAAAGGTTGGAAGGATCATGGATAGTCAAGATTGTACTTTAGAGCAAATGAATTGAGTAAACGTGTAGATATCTCAATAGCAGAAGGCACGCGAAACATTCTTCTGAAGGGATTATGTGTTAGGGAAAAAGCAAATATTAATAAATTTAATAAGAATCTTTTGACTGCAGTGATATGAAATTAGAAATTAATAATGGAAGGAATTTGGAGTTGGAAATAATAAGGAAATTAGAAAAATAAACCTGTATAGCCAAATGTGGTGGCACACGAGAGGTTGAAATATGAAGATTGCCATAAGTTTGAGTTCAGCTTGAATTACATAGAGGACCAGGCCTGTCAGGACTACATAGCAAGTCTCTCTGACACAGGAAATGCTGTGAGAGAGCAATCAGAAAAGAAGGATATGTTATAACTGAAGCCAGAGGGAAAAACAAATGTCAAGAGACTATCTGGGCAAATATGACTTTGGGTCCTATCATATTTAGTCTAGCTTCCGTTTTATTGATCTTACCTTTGAACAAAATGTCTCTTAGTGTCATAAATCTCTTGTATTTAAATATTTTAATTATATCTTTGCAAGGAGAGAGATAATAAGGGAGAGTCTATGTCAGGGTCTCTTGCCACTGTAACAAACTCCAGATACATGGGCCACTTTGTGCATGGGATTCAGTCCACCAAGCTTTCCAAGCAAATACCAGTAACTGATGAGCCATCTCTGCAGCCTCCCCCTATTGTTTTTGTTCAATCTCTATTTCAATTAGTTCTTCTTTGATTTTTAGATTCTTGTTTTTTTTTCTGTATAGCCCTCTTCCTCCTTTCTTTCTCCTTCTCCCCTTCCTTCCTCCACTTTCTTTTCTTCTTTCTTAATTTGGGTTCATTGTATATTATGTATAAAATGTATATTATGATTTTTCCCAATAAACAACTATAGCAATAATCTCACAAAAATATTTTAATTTATATTATCTAGATGCACTTTATTTGCTTTTGTATTTTGACTATTTCTTGTAATAAGCTATTTTTCCTCAATATCATTTTCCGGATTAACATTTGAAACTTTCAGGCTCACAAATTCTACCAGAAATAAGCACACAATTAACATTTCAAGTTGTTCACGTTTTCTGCAGGCCTCTGTTGGTAAAGCCCTATAAACCAAAAATCGAGACCCAGAAGCAGTGGCGTATATATGTATACACACATCCATCACATTGTAAACAGGGCATGCCAAAAATAATTTTTATATTGTGTATGTGTATGTGACAATATGCATGTTTATGTGTGTGTGAGTGTGTGTATGGGGGGGGGCAAAGATGCAAAGTGAACTGTTCTATCTCTGTCTGTATTTTCATTATGGTATCTTTTTACTGGGCTCACTCCCAACTTCTGGGATGTTCTGTTTCTACCTCTTACTCCTTCCTTCTACCACTCTGGCTTCCTTAGAATACTGGGCCTAAAAAAGTCCACCTAGGTTTTGTTTTATTTATCTTAAGTGGGTTCTGGAGGTAAATTTGGTATTTCTGCTTGAGCATTGAGGGTTTTTCCCCTGAGCCATCATTTCAACCCTGCAGTAAGTTTTTTTTTTTTTTTTTTTAAGAAATGTGAAAATGAAGTGGCCAGAGGTTTGATATTTATTTTCAGGAGCTCCAGAAGCATGCTATGTTTGCCCATGATGTCTTAGGAACCACCCTAAGTTTGTAAATGACTTGTCACTAGAAAATTCTCCCTGTGGTACCCCAAGACAGTAAAGACGTAGCATTTTTCATGGTTGCGTAAATTGAAGTGGAGATCTCCTTAACACCTTTATCTCAGGTGCTTAAAGAGAACCCCAGTGACTCCAAAAAGCTTGGTAGCCTTGTCTGCCATGTGCCAAACTCCCAGGGAGCTCCCACAATGGTTCAAAAAACTGAGACAGTTCAGAAGGACCCTGAAAGATAAACCTATCTGTGATGGATAGGTTTTGTCGTCAATGTGATCTTTTTTACTATCTTGGTTGTTCACAGGAAGGCAGCCTTCTCAGTAAGGAGCAGGATGTAAGGAAGCTCAGGGAAGTGGGAAATTAACATCCCTTCCTGTATGAGCAGTACAGAATGGAAATTCCAGAGATTTAGGAAGCCATTAAGTCTGGGAAAGGGTTGCAAGACCCCACACTAAGGCTATATAAGGGGAAGATACTCTCTCCTTAGACCCCATTGCCTGCTTGCTTTTTGCTGGGATGTGGTGCTGGTGATGGTTTTCTCTCTCTGCTTGGACCTGTGAAGGGGAGGGGGCTCTCTTCCATTATGGAACTTCTCCTGGCTCAGTAAGCTTCAATAAATCCTTTCCTCCCATGACTCTGCCTGGTTTGAAGATTCATCCCAGCTGCTTGTGGCTGACTACAACACTGTCACTCAATGGCAGACAACAAACAATAGTTCAAAAGAGCCCAAGCAGTTCAAAGGAGGCCCCAACAAATGGGAAGGCAAAGCAGAGAGGCGCCCCAGTCAGGGAGAAACAAAGGTCAGATTTTGCCAGAATTCAAGACAAAGTCTAAATTTTTGCTCATGTTCCTGCTTCAACAGACAGAAGTAGTGTGTAGCATATGGCAGCTAAAGAGCCAGGTAAGAAAATATCTCTCCATCCACGGTCAGCTTGCTAGAAGCAGTTAACACTTAAAATATGTCTTTCATCCCTTTGTCACCACCCTAATTATTACCAGAGTTAGTAGGGTCAGAACCTGTGCTCTGGTAGCCCTAATGAACCGGGATTAGCACCCATCCTCAACAGCCAGGAAAAAAGACAAATTAATAATGAAAAGCAGAAGAGATTTATTTAATGTGACTACATTGGAAGATGAGAAAAAGAGATCTAGTGACAGCCCTCCTGCTCACGTCCATCATTGAGGTCCTAACATTTGGTTTAAGTAGAATCCCAGAGGTGTGCACAGGCAAGCCTCCTTGTCTAGAGGTGGTCTCACTCGCTAGTAACCCCTCAGTGTCTAGGCTCTCATCTCCTGAAAGGTGATTTGAGAAGTTGTAAATTTTTCCTTATGGAAAGTTTCTACTCTGGCTATGTCCAGGATTTTAGAATTTTTCCTTTCCTACCATGAGATTCCTGGAAAGTTAGAGTTTCTTGGGGTCCATCATTTCAATTTTTGATAGTCAAGTATCTTTTTAGTATATGTTGTTCCTGAAGCATGCTTACAATGACACTTTAAAAAAACTATCATGTTAAGATTCCTAGTACTCTCTACCCATCCCTTTTTTTTCTTTCCTTTTACCTGCCATGCCTAGTCTAGGTCTGGGATTCTAGAATCACCTCCTGTTCTGCTATTTGAGGATACCTGTAGGCTGAGAAGAGAGCAGGCCACCTCAGCCCAGAGCTCCAGCCCCTCCATTACATGACAGCTTCCCTCCTCTCTCTATGAAAGCCTCTCTGGCTTTCCTCTCCTGTTGGCTTTCCTGCTTCTGGTGCATGACTCCCTGTCTCCCTCTTTTACTCTTGCTCTCTCACTGATGTGTGCACCCCTCTTCTCTCTCCCTCACTATATATGTGTGTTCTTTCCTTCTCTCCATCTCTTTCACTCTCCCTATTCCACTCCTTCTATCTCTATTCTGTAACAATAAAGTCTTAAACTCAAGAAAACTGTTTATCTCTGTTTCTATCCTGACCTCAGTATCTAAAAGTTATTGTGTGTACAGTTTTGCCCTCACCTGGATACTTGCTTTTCTGATAAAGTTTGTAAGCACCACTGAGGCTCATATGATTTCTGAATTGTTTATTCATGTTAGCCCAAATATATATTTATTTATAAACTTAACATTAACTATATATATATAGTCCAGGCTAGCCTCAAACTCACTGTGTAGTTGACCATAACTTTGAATTCATAACAGTCCTACATCCACATCCCAGGTGGTGGGATTACAAGAACAAATCCAGTGTCTTGTATTTCCTTTTGGTTGACAGAGCAAAATATATCCTTTTTAGGTTGTTTTCAGATTTCTATTTTTCCTGATATTATCCCTATATGCATTACATGTATACTTTTAAAACAATCTGTTTTTGGCACCTTTATCATATACACTAATTTAAATTAAATGTTTGTTATAGTTAGAATTTTTTCCCGGATTCCTTTCCTATTCGAGATTGCCTTTGCCTAGTAGCCATGGCAACTAGTGAACAGAACAATTCACTGATAGACAGGTATAATAGTGATGGCTTAAGTGTTTTTTTTTCCAGTAGAAGAAAGAGGGGGCTGGCCTAGACCCTCACCTGGACTCTATCCACTATGTCTTCCTTACTTCACCCAGGTGCAAGTGATTCAGAGATGGTAGCTTATATATGAAGTAAAGGTGAAATGAGAGAGGGCCACAGAATACAGATTATATGAGGTCAGTACCCATGATGCAGTGGGACTTTGTAGTGATGCACCTGCTTTGTGTTGACATTCCTTTAAAGCCTCACCCATGCTCTGCAAGGAATCCCAATAAACTCATAGGTTTGGGGGTGAACAGACACATCTTCCAAGGAAAAGTTAATAATGTGGAAATAATTATTTGGTGGACAAGTTATATAAGTGGGTTCTTATAATTGTTATGACATGCTTATTTTGCTTATTCAAAATCAGGTTTTTCAGACTGGAGAGATTTCTCAATGGTTAAGGTGCTTGTCTGTAAAGCCAAACAACCCTGGTTTGATTCCCGAGTACCCATGTGAAGCCAGATGCATGGAGTGGAACATACATCTGGAGTTCATTTGCAGTGTCTGGCGTCCCTGGCATGCCCATTCTCTCTGCCTTTCTCACTTCTCTCTCTGCTTACAAATGAATAAACTATTTTTTTTAAAATCACGTTTTTCATTCCTTGAAAGAAATTAAGTTGATGTGGCTTTATGAGGTAATTGTTTAGATGATTAATATTTATATATTTCTAGTTGATGACTAGCTTTTAATATATCCAGTTTTGGATTATTTAACTGACATTCTTCCCACATTCTTTGTGTTGAAAGCTACATGAATACATTTGTTAAAATTGGAGTGTTGACCACAGCTGTGTCCCCATTTGACAAATTATTTCATGTCTTGTTAGTATGCTTCTAACTAGCAGGCACTTACTGTAAATGTTAGTACCTTAGTAGTCTGCACTAAAAAGTAAAGGATTTGAAAGATAGAAGTGTATCAGCTTTTGTCTCTTATCAAATTCTGTGTGAAAAGTACCTAAAAGTAAAGGGAAATTGACTATGGATATGGGAGTAATAGAAAAAGCAAGGAGTTTAAGAAAGGTTAACAGAATGGGTCATTATGATCAAAGCACATTATATTAATGAATGGAGTTATAACTGAAATCTGTTACTTTTTACAATTAATCCAAACTGAGAGGGAGAGAGAAGCTATAAAGGGATGAGAATGTAGGATAGAAGATGGGAATGGGGAGACGGAGAGATATTTGCCCTTCTAGAATATTCTAAACACTGCTGCAGTTTAGGAGCCTTATAGAGCAGTGGATTGATCAATCCCTGGAGAAGTCAATACCACTAATCACAAGGGCTTTTGATGATAGATCAGAAAAGCTTAACATATTGTTCTATATGAAAATAAATCATGACACAAAGTTGACTTCAATATCTGTAATTGAATATAGATAAATTTTTCAATCATGTAATTAAACAAGCGTTTTTGATGTTTACAGAACACCAGTTTAAAACAGTTAGAATGCTTTACAATTTAGAAAAGAGCTGGCCTGCACTGATCTTACCTAACTATGAAATTGGATTCTAATGCTGAACAAGTGGCATTTGAGGGTTCTTTCAAATCAGTTGTATCAGTTCCATTAATGTCTTTATGGAATAATGGTGCATCAAGAGTAACTATGTCACTTTGGGCAGGGCGTATTCAACTGCAAGAATGCAGTGTTTAAAAATGATTTAAGATAGCATTTGGAGACCTAAGGTGAGTTTATGGATTTCATTTTGATGTCTCAAAACAAATTCACAAATAACTAAAATTCCTTTCTAGAGATTAATGTGAGCCTGATCATTTTCTACATGGATTTCTTTGGAGTCTGTGATTAAATTTAGACATATTTATATGGAAGTTGTGCATTTTATTCATAGGAGACAAGAGCACCTTTTGGTGACATAAGAGAAAACTATGGAATGAAGAATACTGAAGGTTCTATATCTCAGGGCTTGTAGAAAGATCTGTAATGAAATCTGTTTTATCTGAGCAATAAAGCAAGACTATCTGAGAACACTACGGGGCTTATATATCTGTTAGAAAAATGCACCTTGAGATACTAAAATGCTTAATGGTGATTCCTGGGGTAGCTTTTGAAGGAAGGAATGGTAATTCTGAGAATGTAACACTGTCCTGCTGCACTAGCAAATTTCAAAGAAAGTTTGAGGAAAGTATTAATATCTGTGCAAATCTTATGTCAATGTAAGCCAATCAGTGAGGAAGAATAGATGGGGACCGGTAGAATCAGAGAAGGCAAAGATAAAATAACTTTAGTGTGCCCATAGAAATGAGAATGTAAGCACAGATAAATTAAAGCTGCAAACTATGTCGATTGTCTAATGGCCATTCTTGCTACAGGGCAGAAAGCACGGAATTGTTAAGACCTGAAAGTAGTATCAGTCAATTCTTGAAATTGAGTGTTAAAATAAGAAAGAAAGGAAACCATTTTCATTACTTTAAAACACCCCAAGGTAACATGGAATGAGTCAGTCCATTCTCAGTTGAACAGTCTCCATCATTGGCAGAGTGATAAAACAAGGCATTCCCAATGCTCTTTCCATGGAAGCCCCTCTGCTTCCAGTGACCTTGGTGGCAAGTCCGTTGCCCATTCTGTGATGGAGTGACTAATTAATTCAGAGGATTTGGGTGTGTGTGCACATCAACACACCCATATGCACATGCTGGAGGTCAGAGGAGGATTTTTTTTAATCACTGTTTTGCCTTATTTCCCTGAGACAGATTCTCTCACTAAGCATCAAATTTACCATTTTTTTTTTCACATTGGCTGTGAGCTGCCCCTAGGATCTATCTGTCTCTTATCTATCACAGCACTGCCATGCCTAGCTTTTTATATGGGTAATGAGGATTGAATTCAGGTACTCACACATGAACAGCAATTGAATTACTCCTGATGAGTCATCAACTCAGCCCAAACAGTGAAATTTTTTAATAAATGAAAATAAAAAAGAACAGGAAAGATGCCATATAAAATTGCAAGTATACTTTATAATTTATTGCATTTATTTCTACAATGTTTTAAAAATATTTTCCAGCATTGTTTTCATTCTTTAAGAATAAAATACTTTCTGTGATTTCTGTCTCGCCCTCTCTCTATCCACCCTCTTTCTCCAATGTCTTTTCTTCTCCTTGGGTTAGAGGTAATGAAAATGTTCTACAGTTAGTTTATTTGTTAGTTTATTTGTAGATGTTTTGTAATTCTTTTAAATACTTTGTAATTTATTTATAATTTTATAAGTATTTTAAGTCTTTACTATCTTATAAGTATTTAAGCACCATTTTGTAAGTATTCTAAACGTAATAGAAATAAACATTTTAGTTTTGTGATTTGCAGTAAACAAACAGAAAAAAAAATGAAATTCTCATGAAAGGTTGACTGAGGTGACAGGACTAAGCTTTCAAGGCTGCATCCTGTGCCACCTAATTGACTATAATCACCAGGCTAGATGCAGTGTTAGGACTCCATGGGAATGTCCTTGCAGGCCTGACTAATTCTATCCTTTTTCGTGTTGTGATGGAAGAGATGGACTGATGGTCAAAATCTTGGCATCAGTCTCAGCTTCAATTCACCCATGTCAGTTTGTAGGCTTTGTGTCCAACACCCTGGAAAAAGAGATCACTTTTAGAGGCAGGGTTTGCCCAACTTCATGAAAACAAGCCACAGATAGCCCACTGGAATTTGAAAGGTGAGTAAAACCCCCACAAAGCATTTACTGAATTTAATCAGATATTGTTGGTAAAGATTCTCTGAACATTTATTTTTTAAACCTAGCAGGCTCTATTCATTTTGAAGTAAATGCATGTCACCATGGTGAAGATTAAGTTCTTAAAAAAATGAGATATGTTTTGATTTTCAAGACATTTTGGAAACTTGCAAATAGACTTATGTACATCAAGAAGGTCTCAAAATATTTAAAAACTTTATTTGTAACCCTGGAACAGTTCAAACTTATACAATCAAGGTGTACCTAGCATTATAAAAAGGTAAGGCTGGTTCTCTTTGTGCTGTTAAAAAGTGTTAATTCACTTGCTGTTCTTTTTTTCCCCACATCACACATTGTGACAGCCAGTCATCTCCCCATGATCTCAAAGACATGAAGTGACTACTTTTTAATTGATGGAATATCTGGGGGAGAATACTTGGACCTCTTAAAGCACAGCTCATCAGGTTACTAAGCATTATTGATAAGGAGGCATATAGTAACTTGAGCCTCAAGTCCCAAGTACAAGGGAGCTGAGTGAGAGAATATCTTCAACCCCAAACTGGAAGGCCAGCCTGGGTAATACTGAGACCTCCTGTCCAACGTGCTTATTCACTTAAACCTCTACTGGATGGGTTAGGAAAATGGCTCAGATCAACTGTTTGCCATACAAATTTGAGTAGTTGAGCTTATCTGTTCAGAATTTACGTAAGCACCAACTGCTAGAGTGGGAATCTGTAAGTCCAGCAGGGTTATGAAGAAATGGGAGAGAAGACAGGAGAACTCAAGAGCATCACAGACCAGCTAGCCTAGCACATGTACCAAAGAGCAATGAGAGAGCCTACCTCAAATGTATTTAGTAAGCCAATAAATCGATGTCAACAGAGGTTGACCTTTGGCTTCAACCATCAAGTCAAGGCACACACATGTCCACATTCACATGCACCAAAAATAATTTAACATATACATGAAAATAAAAATGCTTTATTGTTAGGTAAGTGTATCTACCTTGAAGAGTTTCGAAAGTCTGCCTCAGTGACAGTTTGGTTTCATGCTAACAAATGTAACAAATGTTACAAAGATGTTTATAGACCACTTGTTTCACATTCTCATTGAGGAAGAATAGATGTATTCTTTTATGTAAAATCTTATATCCTCCCTACATTTCATTTTGAATTCTGTTCATATTGAGGGACAGATATTTTATTTTTGATTAGAAGGTGCTTTCTAAGATTTAATAAGTAAATATGTTCTTTCCCTGAAAGGCATTTTCACAGGATGATTAGAATGCTTATATCTGATTATATCTAGTGCATTGCTTAGTTTTATGATTCTTTCTATTTACTTTTGTTTCCCTGTTGCATAATTTTTCCTGGGTAGGCTTGATCTCTCCAGATAGGACACTGATATCATAGCTGCCAAGTGTTACTTACAGTGGACCATGATCTCTGGCCTTTCCTCCATTCCTCTGTAACCATGATCTCCATTCAGTGAGTTTAGGTGACACCCACAGTGTCAGGCAGAACACAGGCAGAGCTTATTACAGAACTGTCATGGATGGGAGTAAGCAATTGTCAAAGGGAAAGTTGCAGAGGAACTCTAGAAATGAAAGTGGATAATGGCCAAGCATGAGAGTGGACAGTGGTGAGAGACATTATTGCTCTGACCTTTGTGTTTGTATAAGCTATATAGTGCTTGCTTAGATCTCGGGGACACTATTTCCTTTGGGGTGTTTTCCTGTTCACTTGATTGGTAGGACCATTTGGTTTGTTGATGAAAATGCACAACTCTTTGTTCAAAGGAAATGTGAAAGTTTGTTCTGAGTTTATATATGAATGACCCTGGCCGGGGAACACAGATTTAGGTTATCTCCAATTCCATTTCCAACCTGTTACAATTTAATGAAGATTTTATAGTCATAGAACAGAAAAAGGTCAAAGATCAGGGTACTTTTTGTTTCTTAATTTTTAAAAAATATTTTATTGATTTGCAAGTTGGAAAGAATGAGATGCACACACACAGAGACACAGAGAGTGGGGGGGAGAAGAAGGGAGGGAGGAGAACGGGTGTGCCAAGGCCTCTAGCCACTGCAGATGACTCCAGGTGCACGCATCACCTGTGCATTTGGTTGTACTGGGGAACTGGGAAATAGAACCTGGGTTGTTAGGAATTGCAGCCAAGATACTTAACTGCTGAGCTATCTCAAGGCGCCTTTCAAGTGCATTGGTGGAATTGTCAAGTAGGTGAGTCACAGCAGCAAAGTGTGGAAATCTCTGTAAAAGGTTTCAGGTGCTATCTTATGACATTTTTAGCCTTTGGGTTTGTAAAAACTATTGGCCTGGTATTACATTCCAAAAAGGCTTCACCTGATCTCCTGATAGTCACAGGGTTGTTGGGAAAAATATAAATGTCCATTATTGAGACTAAAGATAGTCCAAGATAATGTGACTGTTAACACTTAACATTCCATCTCTCCACAGTCACAGAAGTTCAGTTAAAGCAGCCTTATTTGAACTAGATGCAGCTTTCAGGGACTTTTACTTATTTTATAAATTTATTTATTTATATATTTACTTATTTATTTGGGAAAGTAACCTAGGCTAGTTTTGAACTTGCTCTTTAGCAAAGGATGACATTGAGCTGATTCCTCCCTCTCAGCCTCCCAAGTATAAGTGCTGGGATTATAGGTGTATACTACTGTATCCAGTGGAAATACTCTTAAGAGAGGGACAATTATTTCTCTTATACTATATACGATACCAGAAAGCCATGTCTCCACTAAGGTCCAGTAATCACTCAGATCCCTTTCTTTTCACACACAAAATCATATAGTAAAGTAGATTAAAAATAACTGATAGAAAATAGTTTTCTCTTTATAAACCTTTACAAAACCTAACTACCTCCAGGTTTGTCCCATTCACATAGTACTTTAAATCCTAAGTACGGGCAATTATATTATTATTGAATGTAGGCAAAAAATGTACAATATTTTCCATCATGCCTGTGTATTATTAATGCCATATTTACCCTCCCCCACTGTTAGGCCTGGGAAGCCATGGTTCCATATTGTGACTTCAGGATTTGACTGTGGACTACACCTCATCTAAATGGACTCATGCGGTCATTTTCCTATCACTGGCTGTCACTTACCAAAGCATCCTCATGGTCTATATATGATATCACTTATCGCAGTATCCCTTCTGCTTTTAAAGCTGAAATCACATTTTTTTGTCCATTCACCTGACAGTGGGTACTAGCCCGTTTTTATAACAAGCTATTGTGAAAGTGATACAAGCTACATAGACATGCTGAATATCTTAATTTATTTTGGTTAAATAACCATAAGTAGTTTTGGGGGGTCATGTAGTCAATGCAATGCATAGTTCTCATGTCAGAACTAAGAGGTGGTTTATTCTGAGCCAAGTAAGAACAACTGTGTTCCAGGAATACAGGTTCAGGTCTCTTCAAATCAAATGTTCCAGTGTGGGAGCATTACATGAACCTTTACAGTCAAGGAATAAAAGAAAGTCATGAAGTATCAACATCTCCAAATATTCTTTTCTTTCAAAACATTTTCACTAAAATTTCAGAAATAATAAAGATGTAAAAGTATGATTAGTCATTGGTCATTTATTACTGATCCTTCTGTGCCTCCATTTATTTATTCATCAAGTACTTACATTTTAATGTACACAACACACATATAAAGAAGTAGATAGGCTTCAGTCTGGCTTATTCATAAGCTATATAGTTTTGATTAAACTTCCTCTCTTTTCTCCTTCATCTACCTCCCTTGAAAAATACTTAGATTTTGTTTTGAACCCTCAGTGTATGTCAGACAGTGTTAAATGATATGGGAGGCATAGGTGTTACATACAGAGACTCTTTTAGCTTACTAGAGTAAAATCATTCACAGATACCATCATTTCAAATAGTGTGACAAAGGATATATAGCGAATGATCATGAAATTATAAGATGAAATGATAAGGAATGAAAAGACATGAGGAACCTCCGTCTGGGAAACACTCCCTAGGAGAAGAGTCTCCCTCTTCTCTTTAGCTCAGTGTAGTCTGACCTCCAGTCAGCACTGTGGATCACCTGCTCCTTTCCTGGTCCAGTGTATTCGCTGTCTCGAGGGTAAATTACAAATCACACTTTACTATTTGAAGAGCAAGTTTTCAGAAAATATATGACAGCTAAACAATTGTACCTTGTTTTTGTGTAGAATGACACTCAAAATAACCCAGTAAATAGTAGTACTATTATAATCATATTTTAAAGCAGGGAAACAGCCTTAAAGGGGAAGCATGCAACTTTTTAGTTGAGTGTTTTGTTAAAACAATATACTCCCATGCCATGGGAGCAATGAAAAACAATTCAGATAAACACATGGCTTTCTTTAGGATGTATGGATATGCTCCTGGTATTTATTTAGAACCAACTTTGTTATTTCTCTGGTAGAATCTTTTTCCTACACATTGCTGTTTCACATAATTCATTATGTTGAAATAAGACAATCACTTCTTCCAAAGATTTATTAATATGTCTCAATTGTATTCTAAGACTTTATCATTTTAAAACTTATTCTTTTAAAAATACAGAGAGAAGAGGCATTGTTTTAAATTTAAATGTATGCTATCAAAACACAATTTCTTCTTTTAATTAGTATTTTGTAGCTTCTTATTGTTTTTGTAACTTAAAAGTCAAGTATAAGGTATATTGTGAAAAAAATAAAGTTTTAAAATGATTTCAAATGAGTGTTTTAAATTATGATTTAGTGTTCCGTTCTAAAATTATTTACTTCTAAATTTGTTACATTTTGTTACATCATGTTTTGTAATAAACGTGAATGTGTCTGTATGGAAGAATGTCCATGTGTGTGCAAGTTTGTGCACCTACCTTTATTGACCTTTTATTGGCCTTTTATTGGCCTGGAGCTCACCAAGAAGGCTAGATTGGCTGGCCAGCTAGACCCCAGGGATCTTCTTATCTTTGCCTACCCAGCACTGGATTACAGTCATCCATCATCATCCACAGGCTTCTTTTTTTAATATTTTATTTATTCATTTTCAAGCAGAGAGAGAGAGAACCAAGTCCACCACCTTGTGGGTGTGGCCCATGTGAGTCCTGGGGAATTGAACCCAGGGCCTTAGGCACTGGAAGTGCCTTAACCGCTGAGGCATCTATCTCTCCAGCCCATCCACAGGCTTCTTTTAATTAGGTTCTAGGGATCATGCTTTAAAGGCGGGCACTATACTGACCCAGCCATCCCCTTAGCTCCTGTTTGTGCTTTTTAATATTTTTCTAGTTTCTTAATTCCTTTCAATGTATTTTGAAATTTAGGCTATAATTTTAACCTGATTTGTTGATAGTCTTTTTGGCTGGCTTTCTTTGCTTAGAGGAATGTTATATTTTTTGGCCTCATTTTTATATTCTTATGAGATTTAAACCTAATCCTTTAAAAAATAAATTTTAAAGAATATTTCACCATTTAGGAACTTGACTGTATGGACAAAGCATGTGTTGGTCTCATCCCCCTCCTCTTACCCTCTTATATCCCCTCTTCCTGTGCCAGTTCCACTGAGGGACCCCCTCAGGGGGCTTGCTGGTAAACACCATGGGGTAATGCATGCAGCAGTCAGTCTCTGGGGGAGGGGGAAATGTCTCAGGATACTCCTTCCCAATATGTGGTTCTACTATCTTCCTGCCCCTCGTCGCACAATTTTTCCTGAGCCTTGGCATAAACTCAGTCCTTTTTTTCCATCTCCAATTTTTGGCATGGGATTAGGATTTTATATCTGAATTAGCCTTTTGGCTTACAACATCTTTTCTAGGTTCACTATTCTGGGATAAAATGTGGTAGCTTTATCCTTTGAGATTTATCCTGGTCCTCCCTATTCTCAACATTTTTTTCTGGGATATTTTCTTTAATCCTGTTATCTTGGTTTCTTTTCTTTTTTGTTTTCTTTTTCTTTCTTCATTCCCAGAATTTACATTTGCAGTAGACTGCTCTGGAAGTTAGATTTTGCAAATGGGTAAGGCCTGGATGTTCCAGTATTTTGAACCCTTTGCTCTCCTCAGGGAATTGGCATAGAAAATGATTTCTCAGTTACCGTTATTCTCACTGACAATCTCGTGAGTATATTGGTATATTAAATTATACAGCATAGTTGCTGGTACCATGACTGTTTTCTGGCTGTAAATAGTTTATCCTCACTGGTATGATGAGACACTTAGAAACAACTTGTGTCGTCATTTCCCGTGTCCTGTAGCACAGTCTGTGCTGTGTAACATACTTGTGAGCTTAGACCCATAGCCGTTTATTACTTCACAGTTTTTGTGCCTACAGCGTCCCATGGCCTTCCTGGATTCTCTGCTTCTACACCACAAAGCTGTAGTTGAGGTGCTGGGTGGGTCCACTGCCTCCTCTAGGCTCTGCAAGGGAAGAACTTGCTGTTGAGTTTGCTCATGCTGCCCTTAGACCTTTTCTCATTTCTGTGCTACTGATGGAAGCTTGCTTTTTAAAGGCAACGAAAGAGAGGCCCAGCCTGTTCTTTTTAGTCTCTTTTAGCAAGGTAGCTCTTAACACAGACAGTTCAGGACACTCTTTCCTTCAAGGCCGCATCAGAGTGATGGATCCATTTTTTTTAACTTTTTTATTGACAGCTTCCATAATTGCAGAAAATAAACCATTATAATTCCCTCTAGACCCCACCCCCACTTTCTTCCTCTCGAATCCACTCTCCCTCAAATCTCCTTCCCCTTGCAATTAGTCTCTAATTTGTTTCGGTGTCATCATCTTTTCCTCCCATTATGTGTACATATTATCAGGCACTGCAAACTCATGAATATCAAAGCCATTTTGTGTCTTGAAGTTTGCGTTGTAAGCAGTCCTGCCCTTCTCTTGGCTCTTATAATCTTTCTTCCACCTCTTCAGCAATAGACCTGAACCCCCAGAGGTGTGATAGAGATGTCCCAGTGCTGAACACTCCACTGTCATTTCTTCTCAACTCTGTTGTGTCTTTGGAGTTATCCCAGTGGTCACGGCCATCTGAAAAGAAGCTTCTCTAGCCAAAGTGAGAGTAGCATTATTATATGGGTATGAACATTTAAAAAGTGCGTATAAGGCAATTTTGTGGGCATAATATATGCATTTAGTCAGACAACAGCAGGCATTACTACCTAAGGACTCATGACCTCCCCCTCAGTAGGCTTTTGACTAGGTCTTCAGTACCAGGCATGTATTCCCTCCTGTGGAGTTGACTTCCAGTCCAATTAGAGAGCAGTTGGTTTTCCCCATAAAAGATGCCACTGTTGTACCACTTGGTACAATTGGCCTGGCTGGCCAATCCCTAGGTTTAAAAAGTCCACCTCTGTTCACCACTGTTGATGACTTCTCTCTCCCAGAAGGCTGCAGGCAGTCGTAGTTTTTGCCAGATTTCTGTCAGCTGGTTAACAGGGAGGAGGTTTCCAGCTCAGCTCCAGCTTGATTCCTCAGTGACCTGCAGCCAAGCAGATGTGGTCTTCAACAAGAGTGTCTTACTGCATCATTCTGGTTGGCAATCAAGAGCCTTGGCAATGGCCCTATAATGTTTTGGGGGCCTCAGAGATTTCCCTAGCCAACAACTCACTGGAAGGTATTGCATCCCTGACACTGAAATTTTTCTAGTAACAATCTATGGTTTCTGGATGTGCTATTTTCTAATAAAGTAGATTTTCATATGGCTTATTCTAAACCTCTTAAATTTTGGTTAACCAAAGATCCATTTTTTAAGACTGCCACTTAACTAAGCCATGCCCATATATCAAAATCAATCATTTTGAGAACTTAACTGTTTACAGAATCTTTCAATCTTTATTATAAAGCCTTTAACATTGAGCGTGTATTACAAGCTCAGTTACTGCCCACTCTGAACGCGCATGTGTGGTGCCTTTACTGCTTTATTTCTGCTCTTCATATAGTCTCACCTATTTCATATTGCTGCCCAGGTTGCATTGTTTCACTTTATAGAAGAAATCACAGCTTTTACCATCGTATCACCTTTTCCTAAATTGCTAGCATTAAACTTTTATGATAAGCAAGTGTTAGGGTATCATTACAGACCACTACAGCAGCATAGAAGTCACCATCCATTTTAACCACAGCCTAGGGCCAGGCCTCTCTCATCGTTAATGATGATATTACCTTCCTTGCAGGGGTACCTGTCTGCTCCCTTTCATCTCAGAGGCACGTTCACACCTCCATCAATTTATTTCTCACATTGTATTATCTGTTTCCTTTGATCAGTGGTTTCCAAAGTAGGACACATGAATTCAAGGGGAAGAAGAAATATTATAATTAATGTTCTTACATGTTTTTGATATGTGTGTGTATATTTTAGTTCTGTTCATAATGTTAAATAAGAAGTATGTATATTTAATTATAGGCTAAATATGATTTATATTACATTTGAATAACTAATTTGTACATGTGTGGGGCTTATGTGTAATCATTTTCCACATATAGTCTGTGTGAAGAAAACATTGCATACTACTTTTTAGATAGTGAAGTAACTGTAGTTTACTATCTCTCTCTCTCTCTCCCTCTCTCTCTCTCTCTCTCTCTCTCTATATATATATATATATATATATATATATATATATATATCCTTAGCCTTGGTTCATAGGTTAAAATTTGGCTTTACTGTAATAAACTAATGTGGCTTATCACTTAACTACACCACAGGGTTATTTACTAGAGTTTAATCTGTTCAGCAGCCTTAATATACTATTTCTGCTAGGCTAACTTTTCCAAAACATCTTTGGTTTACTGTGTGGAAACTAGCAAATTATATTTTATAAGATCCAGTTGTATCTGTTAGGTGATTGGATGAGTATGATGAGGAAATGACCCAGAATCATTGATAGGAATGCACCTGTAGACTGCCCAGCATATACTTTGTTTCCCAAAAGTTAGAGGTGTTAAAAACTAAATTTAGGGCTGGAGATATGGCTCAGCACTTAAGGCACTTGTCTCCAGTGCCTGAGGCCACCAGTTCAATTCCCCAGTACCCACATAGGCCAGATCCACAAGGTGGTGACCTTGGTGCTCTCTCTCTCTCTCTCTCTCCCTCTCATCATCATCTATCTCCTATATCTCTCTGTTGAAAATTAATAAATAAAATATTTTTAAAAAACTAAATTTATTCTAGCATTTTACAAATTTTCTGTAGGGCTTTTTATAATTCGGAGCCCATACAATGGACTCGCAGTGGTCTGTACCATGCTGAAAGTGGTGTTTGTTTTATACTGGAACTTTCTGGTCTACTTTGAGTTGAATATGTACATTTTTGGCTTAATTACATGTTTGACAAAGTGCTTAGTCTTCAAGCTATGTAGATAAAAAAGATTAATTTTTAAGGAATTTTCAAAATAGCACTTGTCATTTCCGAAATCTCGGATAGGCTAGGTTCTAGAACGTGTTGTGTGATGTAACACAAGCAGGTGTGAGCTGCCTGAGTGCACACGGAGTTATGTGTCCAAATCACCAGTTAAGTTCAGCAGCTTTTTCTATGTCAAGACATATTTTATTGTTTTGTTTTGCTCCTGTGATTAAAGGATTTAAAAATGTAAATATGAATTGATATAGGCATTTCTAATTAAATTCTTTAGCATGATTAAATTGTTACCAGGCAAAGAACCTTATTAACCTTTTCTTAAAATTTTATTCACAACTTCTTAAGCTTAATTAGCTGCAAATAATATATGGTGTATAAGCTGACACAGAAAAGAGCTACAGTGTCCTAGCAGCTTGGTGTTAAAAATATCATATACTTAGATTACAAATATTATTATTATTTTCATTTTACACTTGTCTTTGCCACTGCAGAAAATGTGTCCTGCTGCTCTCATTAACTCCTAGTTATTCCTCAAGGAGGGCTGGGGAGATGTGGTGGGGTGCCCTTATTCATAATTTATGAGGAATTTTTTTGTTTTGTTTTGTTTTGTTTTTGTTTTTCGAGGTAGGGTCTCGCTCTAGTCCAGGCTGACCTGGAATTCACTATGTAGTCTCAGGGTGGCCTTGAACTCACGGCGATCCTTCTACCTCTGCCTCCCGAGTATATGAGGACTGTTGATGGACCCAACATAGTGCGAGTAGAATGCAGGTAACAGTAGTTGTCTGCTCCTCTAGTACTGAACTTGGGAAGTGGAGGCGGGAGGAGTCAGAGTCCAGGGCTGCCCTCCAGTACACAGCAAGTTCAATGGCAATGTAGTGATCTTTTATTTTGAATCACAAGTTCAGAATCAACAAAAATAGAGATTCAAGAGGCAGGTGTCATCATAGAATTCTCGCCTTCCCCACGCATTCCTTCTTTCCTAGCTCCACAGTCTATGCATCACTGGCTCCATGTTCAAGCTATATGCAAAGGCCCACTGATTCTCATTGCGGCACCATGAGTGCCTCAGCCCAGATCTTTTCATCTCTGCTTCGCACTGGCATTAGGAGCCCCTCTGAGGCCAGTCTCTGCCTGCTTTCCTCTTTTCCATGGAAGCTTTTAAATTAAAAGTCAGACTATGACAACTTTGCTCTAATCACCTCACTGCCTTCCTCTCATACTTGGAACAAGATGCACAGCCCATCAGGTTTACAGAGTCCCAGATGATGGTGTTCTTAACCTCTTCCTCACTGTCTCTCCTACCAGCCCTTTGGCTTGCTTGTCTCCTTCTCTTGTCAGACTTAGTGCTTCGAGTCACTCAGATCAGCTCAAAAGTCAGCTTGTGTCCTTAGTCCCCACTCCTCACCTCAATCTAAAAGGATGGGCCTTTACTCTCTCTCTATTCCATTTTACAGCACATATCACTACCTACAATTCTATTTGCTTCCCCGGGAGCACAGAGTGTGTCTATCTTCTTTAACATGAACCCCACAGCTCAGATCAGGGCATGGAAACAGAAGATGCTGAATACTTACCTGACAAGGGAGGAGAGGAGTGGGAAGGGGAAAAGGGAGGAGCTGTGTCCTCCAAAACTTGCTTTCAGTATCCCTTTGCAATGAGCTCGAGTGTTTTTCTACCCGTATATCCTTCTATTTAGTTGTTTCTTTGATAATTTTCTCCTGTTATTTATTATTTATTTTGTGTACTTATTAAATATTTCTTTTGAATCTCATCTCCTTAAATTCAGGATTTGCTTCCTTTGATGTCATGAAATACATAGCATCATAGGATTTAGTAAATATTTTTTTAATAACTGATGCTACTATTTACCCTTACCCGGTAGGGGTTTTGATATGAGATGCTTTTCAAGCGAGAGAAAAATTTGTGATATAACTATCATTCTTTGTAATTTTTTTTTGTTTGCTTTGTTGCCGTGATGGAGATTGAACCTGTGCTATAAGCAAGCTCTCTTCCACTGAATTCCATTGCCATCCATAGCTAACTAGCTTCTAATGATTCTAATTCACTTGTTTTCTCTCAAAATACATAAATCAGTTAAAGAATATTTGACTGACTTTAGGCAATTATCACAGTAATTTAATGGGTACTGACTCCTCTCCTGCTACATATACAGATCAAATGGCTGGGAGTTTTTAAAAAAAAGTGATTTAAGTTCACAGCCTAGCTAAAAAGATATATATATATATATATATATATATATATATATATATATATGATTCTGAGGCAGAAGATATGTCCATGGACCTTCTTGAAACAGGAGAGCTGACAGCCAGCTGTGTGTTTAAAGCGTAAGTGTTGCTTCTGCTTTAAAAAAGATATTTAATAGCAATAAGTTATAAAAAAACAGCAAAAGTTTATCCATAGACACAGGAGTAGATTAAAAACTTTTCACATGGGTAAAATAAAATTCAATAAAATAATCCAGTACTAGGCTTAAAAAAGGAAGTGATGATGATTCCCAACACCAAAACAAAACACGGCAGACTACAATAAACAGTCACTGACCATGACCCATGACCCATTTATTCACAACTTCTTAAGCTTAATTAGCTGCAAATAATATATGGTGTATAAGCTGACACAGAAAAGAGCTACAGTGTCCTAGCAGCTTGGTGTTAAAAATATCATATATCTAGATTACAAATATTATTATTATTTTCATTTTACACTTGTCTTTGCCACTGCAGAAAATGTGTCCTGCTGCTCTCATTAACTCCTAGTTATTCCTCAAGGAGGGCTGTACAGTATGTAATAGTACTATAAACCACCAGTGCAGGAAATGCCACCAGAGCAGTGCAGTACACACAATCTACAGCGAATATGAAACATTACCCAGGACGAACTGGACTTTAGAAGCAACTGTGCAGGTACCTTTCTACCACCCCCTTCCCTTTTGTCTTCTATCATTTCAATGGCCAAGGAAGAATATATGCTAAAGCTAAAAGCCTTGTTCTTAGGTCCCCCCCTTTCTCTTTCTCTCATACATGCACCTATACGCACACACAGCAGGAGAGTGAAGATTTAGGAACAATAATTCAGTAACCTACACTGATATTCCAGTAGGAAGTAAGGAATGACATGAAGGAAACAATATATCATAAGAAAAAACACATAGTGTGAAGTTGCATCAACAAACCCAAATATATAAGTAGTCACAATAAATTCCTAAGGAAATGAATTGATTGAAAATTCCTCTAATTAGGAATGTAATAAAATTTATATTATTCTCTAGAAACAATATCCCATGCCTTTTTATAAGGAGCTTCCTTAAAAAACCATGCCTGCAAGAGATAGTCAGCTGGTATTTCAATATTCCAGAGAATAAATTAACTGAGAAAATCTGAAGATCTTTAGTGTTGGGAAGACATGGATTTCAGAAAGCTTAGACTCTGAAGCATAAGTTACTACTGGAGTAAACCTCAGTCCCTCAAAGCACATTTTTCATTTTATTGGTTTTTTAATCATAATGCTTCTCTAAGTTCCTGTCTGGTAGCAAATTAAATCCACTAAATTAGAGTTAGAAGGGAAAGATATATCCTAGAGAAATACATAGGCAAAGACATACATAATTACGTAAAATATAATATATTATTCCCCTTTGCAACATTCTTTCTATATTCAGAATATAAACTAGAAAAATATATAGTTAAATAAATTATAACATATCCATACAGTGGAATAGTTGTTGATCTTTAAATGTATGGCAAGTGTAAAAAAAAAGTACATCCATTGCACAGCAAATACGTGTGTGTATTTGTGTGATATATATATATATATATATATATATATATATATATATATATATATATATTAGTGTTGTAACAAGGAAGTTGGGGATTAGAACTTAAAAGAGTACCCAACTAATTCCAAAGCACCTCAGAACTTAAGGGGTACCCGAATTCTTGTCTATAAATTTAAAGAATTTAAATTATAGACCACCAGAGGATAAGGTATAGTAGGAGACTTTATTCAAAAGAAAATGGGAAATTACAGAGATCTCCAGCCACTAGTGTGGAGAGAACACGTGGGAGAGGTTTTAGCCAAAATCGACGCTGCTCAGCCAAACAAGCAGAAGAAGGAAAGATAACAGAGGGCTCCCATCATGAGGAAAAAGGGTTCATGTGGGAAAGAATCCCAGCTCCTCACCATAGCCATTAGGTTGTGGTGGTGGGGAGACCTTACCCCAGCCCTGGAGATTGAGAGGCCCTTCTCTAGCCTGCCATGTCGGGGAGAGGACTGGGTTTCCTGGTTTAGTGAATTATATGACCTGGGCCAGGTAAGTCAAAGAGACGGCTGGTTGGTCCATAGCTAAACAATGTTTTAGAATTTAGGTTTGAACTCTAGTTAGAGACACCTCCCACTTACAGGGAAGGGCTCAGGCATGGAATCTGTGGAACTTGCCTGAAAGAGTTAACTGACAGTTAAGACTATGGCATTTAGGTGAAATGATGTAATATTAGAATATTCTTTCCTCTTTTTTTTTTTTTTTCTTGAAGTGCGTATCTTGGAAATCTACCACATTGGCTAAAATCAGGTCACAAGTATGTTTCTCATGTCTAGCAGCCAAAAAAGTTTCACAGTGCCTATTATGTAAAAGCAAATCTACTTTTCTGTTAGGCAGCTGTAGGGATAATTTTACATAGCATGAGTAAAGAGCTGAAACTCCATTGGAATGTAATTCAAATGCCAAACCTAAGTGTAGAAGGGTCCCTCTGCAAACTGAGTTATAAACCTGGCTGTCTCGAAATGTACATTATGTAAAAGTTACTGGTGTGGAATAGCTGAATTCTCAGGTATACATAAGCAATTAATGCATTTTGGGAAGCATCATGTTTATGAAAGAGGATATCGATTGTTGTCACGTATCAAATGGGACATGACTTCTGTCTATAGTTTACTACCTGTATTATTTCTATCACGGCTACGATTTTTATTAACTGGAGTTCTCACTGACAATTTTGTATTATTTTTGCATGAAGTAGACATATCCAAAACAGTCAGACCTGGTAGTTTGTCAACAACTTGAAAGTGTACCGATAAATAATGGTGTACTTCCTTAGTCAATGTTTCACTAAAAGGAGGCGTTTTGTTGGAAACAAAATGACGAGGTCCTAGTTATCACTGGAAATTTTCATGTCTCACAATAGCAAGATAATACAGTGTTAGTAGCCACTCTCAGATGCATGCTGGCCTTTATGCTGCACCCAGCATTGCCCCTGGAAAGAATAGGGGGTGGGAAGAATCAGAGATGTGAGAATGGAGCTCTTCCCTGGGCTCCTTTGCTTCCTCTGGAATAGCATCCTGAACCCTGGCAGATGAGGTACAGAACATTGGTCCAATATGTGGTAAGAAAAATCACAAATCAAAGTTAGTGGAAAAATAAAATATATGACTAATATTTACATAGTGCTTTTGTTTAGATAATTAATATTTATTGGTTTGATGTAGCCCTTACACGATGCATATTGCTCTAATGTTTACAAAATATTTGGCTTTACGGTTGATCCTCCCATATTCCACTTTTATAGTAGAAACCATACAATTTTTTCAAGTCCCATAACAAATATATTGAAATGTAATGGGTGTTAGCTATGTATCAAGTCCTCTGCAAATCCTTTAACATGATCTTTCATTGAATAATAATTAAAATAAGTGGCTTATGACCTTCAAAGTATGTGCAGCAGAGGTTGAAGAGGATGGATATTTAACCTAAAATACCTACTTAATGTTAGAGCTAGGTTTTAACCAAGCTTCACCCTTCTCCAAAGCCATCATAGGGTGTTTGAATTTAACCTCTGTCCAGAATGAATCATTTAGAAAGATATCTGAAGGAGAGAAATTAAAGGCTCTTGTCTTTAAAAAGAAAGTTAAGATTGCGCAAAAGAAAGGGGATGGCTTAGTAGAGAGGTGTGATGCTAGACCAGTTGACCTGATGGTCAGCCTCTGCCCAGTGTACCCACCAGTGGACTTCCCACTAGTTACGTTAGGCTAAATGGGCAAGTAAAGCCTTTGTTTTTCCAACAATCCTAGACTTGATCTTATTGTGTGTCTAAGGGAGCCCTGACCCTTGGAACACTGTGCGTTTAACAAGGCAGCAGATCTCAAATGGCCTCTGTGTGTTGAGCAGACACTATGAATTAGACTTTATGATGATGTTTTGACCGTTTAAGACTATTGGTTTAAAAAAAAAAAACATAAGAAGTAGCCTTTTAAAAAGTCTGAGTGAAAAATATCATATGTCAGCTAATAGGAATATACTTTCATTTTGAAAATGCCAGTATAATTTTTTTTCTAACAATAATTACAGAGGTTAAAGTCTTTGTGTGGAAAGCAACGTAATAGACATGCTTAGAATTAAAACACTGGTTAGTGACATTTTAAATTTATACCTAAAGGCCAAAATAAATTTTCTTCCATTTTGGTGCTTTTGGATAGAATATTAAATCTTAGTGTGTAAACATATACCCATACAGGAGTGTGGTTGATTTGTGTTGTTATTTTGGTCCTCAATTCTCATTTTTAATCATGCCAGGCAAATATGTCAATTGAGTCCTTGGGTCATACATAAAGTCATTAACATCCATAGCCACATTCTGCACATTTTATAAAACAAGTAGTGAGGATTTTAATGAAGTCGTGATGATGGATAACCAATTTGCTTTCTAAATAGAAACACTTTCTCATACACTTTTTAAACTTCAAGAATCTAAATTATAGGAAATATTTTTGTTTTAATTTTAGCTGGGTTAAGTGCTGAGATGTTTTTTGGAAAACAGAGCAGACCAGTGAATCTCTCACTGCTTAAATAACTATAGACAAACATTTCAACTTCTGTTTTCTTTTCAATAAATATGTTTAATTAGGGAACATACTCACTAGCACTGTTCTGAGGATTATTTGAGACAATACTTAGAAGGAATAAAGAATGGTGCTTGACTCCAGCTGTTCTTATGGTAGCACACAGTGAATGCTTCCTCAGTAAATTTGCTATTGTAGAATTCCTAAGTTTGTGTAAACAACAAATTTTATGTGCAAGATTAGATTCTGTCCTTCCTTCCAACTTTCTTATGGTTCTCACAAGAAGCCTGTCTCTCAAATTTGTATCAAGAGGGAGTTAGCTGAGAAACAAAGTTAGAGATGGCTAAAGTCTTAGGGAATCAGGGTTCCTATTTTAAAATGTGTGTCCTCAGACACACACACACACACACACACACACACACACACACACACACACACAACCAGAACAAAATATCTTGACTATGAACAGTTTTATCTTCTAAAATTGTTCATGGTGTTATTTCCCTATTGTGTTTATATAATAATCTGTAAGAAAATGTACCAGAGAAAAGAGAAAAAGTATCTGGAAACACTGTGGGGCCTTGCCTTGTGTGCACTTTCTTGCTTGTAAAGTGGCTAGCCAAATGCCTTGAAAGAGGAGGTCCAACTCTAGGTCTGCACCCCCCCTCCACCAGCTCACTGTGTGATGGCTGGATGAGTTACATGTTTATTTTGCCTCCAGACTCTGGAGGGCCTTTGAATGTTCAAAGTCTGATCTAAAGCCACATCCATCACATTGTAGACATTGAATAGGAATTCCTATGGCATTTCTGTTAACCTTAAACACAATGGCTACTGTGTCTCCATAAGAAAAAGAGATGAGTGATTATTACTCTAGGGCCCAAGGGCAAAAGAAATCTAAAGTTGAACATTTTTCCCTAGGAACAGTATTTCATCAGTTTGTATTATTAGACATTTATATTTCAAAGTTATATACCATACTCTTAAATTTCCTTTTTGCTGTCAGGCACATACATTTCATCTCACCATTGTGAGACTGGGCAGGGGGATTAAAGTTCAAGGTTATCTCAGCTACAAAGGAACCTGTACTAAGAGAAAAATAAAAATGACACTATTTAATACAATAGCTTATACCAAAATCTTTGACTTTCTAAATTTATAATTGAAAGTGGGATATCCCCTTCCTCTTCTGAACTGCTTTCCAACTTGCCCCCTCTTCCTACTATTATGAGTTTTTGGTGTGACCCACTAAAGTTGATTGGTATTCCCTCCATGAGCATGGGTGGTGGTGGTGGTGGAGGAGGTTATTGCATGGGTGGGGGGTGTGATTTACAGGAGCCTTATCAACTGATCAGGGACTTGACTACTGAAGAAAATGACTCCCTCTCCCTTGGCAACCATTAGCTGCCCTGGAAGGATGAGCATTCAGGAGCTCCTCCCCATCCATGCTGCAATGTTGATGAGCCAACCTGGTGACAGTCTTGTGCAGGTAACTACAGTTGCTGTGAGCTCATGCTTTCAATGGCCATGTCATACCCAGAAAACAGCATTCAGAACACTTCTCTTCATCCTCTGTCTCTTACATTCTTTCAGCTCAGTTCCACTTCACCAAAGTATGTGGCATCTTCAGTCATTCTGCAGTGTACACATACTTTACATTATAAATCTATGCACGCTAAAGCACATAGAGTTCTGTCTTCCAGTTTTAAAATATATACAAAAGAAAACATACTGTTCTTTGCAGCCAGTGTATTAATGGCAACACAGTTTATATTGCCAGTACATTGCCAATGTATTTTTCTTCCCCTAAATTTAATTGCAATACCTAGCTCCTACTTAAGACAGCAAACAGTGATTTCTGCCTTCTCTGAACTTCTGCGTCCTTCTTTCATGACACCTGTCCATGTCCACATCCTGTTAGGCAATTTGTTTCCATGCCACAAAAGTTTCATTGCCTAGTGCATTACTGATATGGTTGACCAGAAATTACCAACCACCATCAATGCTTGATAGATTACACATAGGTCCAGGACAACAATATTCTCCATGTTGTCTCCTACAATACATATAGATTCTAATAGGAATATTCCATTTTGGCCTACATAACAAAGACTCCACCTTACAGAGTATTTCTTTAAAGAGCTTTGTGTAATAAATAATGGATTTTTATTGATAGAATTGTTATAGTATGAAGGAATTTCAAAGCAGACCTTAAGTAATCATCAGCTCCTTTTTTGTTCTATGTTGTCATTTTCATTCTTTTGTCAAATTTGTGGTAAATACAGACAACTTTCTAATTGTCACAGAGGGAAAGGATCCCACTTTATCCAGAGTCAGAATGTCATTCTCCTGCATATTCTTAGTTGACTAATCCAGGTCCTATTATTATTGTTGTTGTTATTAATTTTTATTGTTGTATCATTATTGTCTAAGGTTGATTTCTTCCTTATCTTACCAACCCTGTCTTAAAGTTTACTTAAGACTCTTCATGAATTAAATCTGAACACACAAACACACATGACAGACACAGAGAGAGAGAGAGAGAGAGAGAGAGAGAGAGAGAGAGAGAGAGAGAGAGAGAGGAGAGAAAGAGAGAGATTGTGGAAAGCAGACAAGAGAGACACAGATGCAGGGCATATGTTTCATTGGGTAATGATTCGAGGATGTTATGAGAATGTTATGAGAGCTTCTATTGCACATGTAATTCTATGCCACTCTCTTTAGCAGCAGTAACCTAAATTCTAGTTACCTGGCTGAGGATGGCAAATCCAAACTGGAAACCTGGAAATAATAGGGTCTTTGATGATGGCTACATTTGGATGCAGTTACCCAGCCAGGAACCACGTACTGTTTGATTTCTTGTTACATAAGATAACAGTCTATTATGCAAACCACTTGTGGTCAGTCTGATGCTTGCATGCCTAAAGATCTGGGTGTGAGACCAACTGGATCTGTGGGTGACCACTCTCACACGCCAGCATAAAACTGCATGGAACACTGGACGTTTAACTTCATAGACTGAGTTCAACTAGGCTAACCTGATTTTTTTTTTTTTTTTGATTCTGCTATTATAACTGATTTTGGATTACTTGTCTCTCCTGGAAGTTTGAGGCCAGTTGCTAGTTTATTGTGAATTCCAGGTCAACCTTGGCTAAGAGTGTGACTCTACCTCGAACAAACAAACCAAAAAAGACAGAGAAAAAGAAGAAAGAATGAGGAGCACAGAGAACTCCTCAGACCTCCACATACATGCCAACTTACACATACATAAAGAAATAAAAAAATAGGTTATATGTTTTTGGGCTGGAGAGATGGCTCAGTGGTTTAGGGCACTAGCTTGCAAAGCCGGATGCCTCAGGTTTCATTCCCCATTTCCAATGTAAAGACAGATGCACAAAGTGGTGCCTGCTTCTGGAATTTGTTTGTGGTGGCACCCTGGTGCACCTGTACTTATTCTCTCTCTCTCTCTCTTTCTCTCTCTCTCTCTCTCTCAACTAAAAATATTTTAAGATACATGAAATATTTTATTAAAAAAGTATCTTTCTGACTGGAGAGGTTCCTTAGCAGTTAAAGGCTCCTGATTGCAAAGCCTCTCAGCTTGATTCCATTTCTCTAGGATCAAAGTATAGCCAGATGCACAAAATGGTGCATGAATCTGGAATTCATACAGTGGCAAGATGCTCTGACATGACAATTTATTCTCATTCTTATTCATTCTCTCCTTTCTCAAATTAAAATGCAAGTAAATAAATATTTCAAAAGTATCTTCCCTTGAAAATCACTATGTGAAAATGAATTTATGATGCATTTTAATATATCAGGAAATTCTCCTGAACTTGCCATGAGAAGACTTGTTTAGATGTTTGTGGATGTTTGTGGATCATGTTCATGATCTTCAGTGGTTTCTATCTTCTCCTCTGTGACATGAAGAGAGCAAACCATACTTCAGAGGATGACTGCATGGGCATGTAACAGGGGAGCTGGGGATTAGAATTTAAAGAATATCCAGCTAATTCCAATGAACCTCAGAATTTAAGGAGTACCAGAATTCTTGTCTATAAAGATAAATAATTAAAATTAGAGACCATCAGAGGATAAAGTATAGTGGGAGGCTTTATTCAAAAGAAAATGGGAAGTTACAGAGATCACCAGTGTGGAGAGAACATGTGGGAGAGTTTTTAACAAAATCTATGCTGCTCATCCAAACAAGCAGAAGAAAGAACCATCATGAGAAGGAAAGGCTCATGTGGGAAAGAAATCCAGCCCCTCACCTCAGCCATTAGGTTGTGGTAGGAGGCTGGGAGGACCTCACCAGGGTCTTGGAGATTCAGAGGTCCTCCTCCTAGGAAGCCATATTGGGGGAGAGAGGGCTGGATTTTGTTTCGGAGACTTTTATGACCTGGTCCACATAAGTCAGAGAGACAGCTGTTTGGTCCATACCTGACCAATCAGTTTCAGAATCTAGGTTTGAACTCTAGCTAGAGACACCTCCCACTCGGGGAGGGGGAATCAGGCATGGAATCTGGAACTTACCTGAAGGTAAGATTTAACTGTGCAGGCAGACCCTTCACAGAATAAGCACGCAGATGTGTGTCAAACCCAAAGCAGTATTTTAGCAGCCTGTATCTCTTCTGCATTTCCTACACCCTTGCTGAGAATCAGAATATTAATCTTGTAAAAACATGTTAGACTTGTAGTAAGTGCACTTGCATTTGTCTTTTTCAGTAACTATGTTTCACTGTATTCTCATTTACTATTTTCTCTTCTTCCATAACTATTACTTGTATTCTTCCTCTCCCTTCTCCCTCCACTGAATTTCTGTGGTTTGAAGCTTTGGGCAGCCTCCTCATGCATATATTTATTTTTCTCACTGAGGAAATTTTGTATACTGAATAACAATCAGGTAGCAAATAGAGTTGCCGTAGCAGCATTTTGAAAGTCAACATGAACTGTATCAAGAAAGATGGCATATGCCTTGTAGGTAGTGCCGGTGGTCTTGGCCACACAGCAGAGTGTAGATGGCATCATGATAAAGGGGGGAAATTAAAATGGGTATTTCAGCTATAGATTATCCAAATGAGACCACATATCTTGTAATGCAAAGTATTATAGGGCAATGCCCAAGGCTCCTTCGGGATTCAGAAGCTTGGAATTCTGCCTGGAAATAATACATTGTTAACATTGTATGAGATTATGGCCGATATGTATTATTGCTGCATTATTGACAAATTCAGTGATTAATTGGCTTTTACTGAACATTAAGAGAGCCAGTGTTTAGGAGTAACTCGAGTTCCCATATTAAGTTGTTTGTTCATTTTTGTTCATTCAGATATTTTGAAAATTGTTCTCCTTGTCCATTTTATTTTCTCTCTCCTTTCTTTTCTGATGATGAACATGGAGATTTTAGCTAATTTTTTTTCTCTTAAGTTGAGCTAATTCTGTATACCTAATGATAACACAATAGTACATACAAGTTAGTAATTTTCATATATATTAGTGATATATATACAATATAATGTATATATATATATATATATATATATATATATATATATATATATATATATATATAGACATTGCCAAAGAATGCATTATGCCATCATCATCAAAAGTATTAAGAAACTATTGTAATGGAAGATTAGGATATTGCTAAAAACACTACTGAAGGAATATTATGCAAATTTGGAAGATTAGGGGGACAAGAGACAGCAACTGTTTGAGGTCTGAGATAAGAGAGGTCTGAGAATGCTTGCTGTCACTCCTTTGTCTAGGTCTATGGGGGTTATCTGTACTTCCAGAAACCTTTGTAAACCAAATGCAACTTGTGACTTAACTTGCTTTTGTTTAACTGGCCCTGCCATTTGGGCTGTAAATGCTACAAACTTTGATCCAGAAGGAAGGTAGGGGAGGAGGTGAGAACAGAGGCATATTTACATTTCCCTGGAACCCATTTTAAACTTTGAGCTTTCTTTTGTTCTACCTGATTGGTTAATTTACTTGTGTGATGTCACTGCACTCTCTCTGTACCAGATAAAACTCCTTTGTCAACTGGGGTGTGGAGCCAATGCTCTATCTATGCTTGGCCTGCCAGACAGAAATTCCTAAATTCTTAATAACAATAAAGGAAACTTCACTCTTCTCTTGCTGAAAGGGCTTTGTCTGTTTGCCAGAGGGAATTTCTACAACACTATTAAGAAAGATATTTTAGTGATTTTGTGCAACATTGTTGGTACTGTACAAGTATATTTAATATTTGCAAAACTTGACAAAAATAATACTGTTTTCTAAGGAGAAATTAAGGACATTCTCTCAGGCTCATATTTGCTATATAATTACAATTTCTTTTTTTATACTTGTTTATGTATGTATGTTTTGCATATGTGCATGTGTGCATCTTTGTATGCATATGGGGTCCAGTGCACATGTGTGCAGATGAGCATGCTTTTGTGTGTGGAGGTGAGAATACCCCCAGCTGTCTTCTGTGATTACTCTTCTTATCTGTATCTCACTTGAAACATGAGCTCACCCAGATTGTTCCAGGGTATATCCCTTGTTTCTCCCTCCAGGGATTAAATGACAAGTGGGCACCATGCCTGCTGGGCATTCTTCAAACTCCAGTCCAAACACTGGCTTGGAAAGCATTTTATCCATTACACCATCTTCCCAGTCCCTCTAATTGCAATTTCCTAATCTTAATATGGAAATACGTAACTGCCTATTGTTTTGGGGATGTGAAAATATTTAAACCATTCTGTAGTGGGAACTGGGCACAGCGGGTGAACACCTGGGGCTTTACCACTGTACTTCCCCCAGAGTTCGTGTCTCAAAATGCCAAAGAATTGGACAACTTCAACAGAGAGCATTTTCTTACTACACACGTTCATTCTAGATTGGAGTCAGTTCAGAGAATTTGGGAAAGAGATAGAGGAAACAGCCCAACCACCACGTCCAACCACCAGTGTGGAGAGAACACGTGAGAGAGGATTTAACAAAATCAATGCTGTTCAGCTAAGCAAGCAGGAAAAGAAAAGATCATTAGAAGGAAAGGCTCATGTGGAAGAGAAATCCAGCTCCTCACCACAGGCTGTCCAGTCCCTAGAGAGTCAGAGTTCCTTCTTCTAGGACGCCAAGTGGAAGAAGAGACAGAATTATCTGCTCAGCGAGTGTTTCCTGCCCAAGGTGAGCAGGGAGACAGGTGGTTGGTTCATACCTGACCAATCAGTTTTAGCATCTAGGTTTGAGCTCTAGCTAGACATCTCCCACTCAAGGGGAGGGGGTCGATGGAGCTGTCACAATCCCCCCTCTAAAGAAATAATCCTAACTGCTGTTAGGGTATTGAGGTGTGGAATCAAAAAAATCTCCATGAAAAACAGTCCATACATGTTTAAGAAAAAAATCAAACAAGAATACCCATTTTCATCCTGCAGGAGGCCGGGCAAAGCTCCTACTGGGGAGGGGTTAAGGAGGAGCTTGGTAACATTGTGTGGGGGGTCTCTCTCCTAAACTCCCACAATTCTTTTGATGATATTTTTGGAGACAGGGTTTCATGTATCCCAGAATATTCTTGAATACACCATGGAACTATAGGTCACCTTAAACCTCTAATCGTCCTGCCCCCATCTCCCTAGTACAAGGATTACAAGTATGCTTCAGCTTACCCTGTTTATGTGGTGGTGGGACAGAACCCAAGACTTTGTTCAGGATACACAAGTATTCTACCACCTGAGCTATATCTCCAGTTATAAACCATTCTCTTTGCAAGAGTACCAGGTGATATTTTTAACTAAGGAGATGATAGTGACCTTGTAGATATGAAAAGCTAGTTGGAATGTTCAAATTTTGCAGCAACTCTTTTGTATTAAAAAAAAAGTAATATAAGGAAATTGAGGCAGAAGATAGAACTAGACTGAGCTCAGACAAGGACACCTTTATTCAGCAGCGAGGAAACATGACTTCTCTCAGGTCTGAAGTCTAGTTCTTCTGTGAGCATATTTAAAGGACCTTTGGTGTGATATGGGCTTCACAGTTAAAGTTCCTCCTAGATACAGGATTCCCTAAGCGACAGTCTATTCAGAGGCATATAAATGTGGGTTGGGCTGGGGCGTTAAGCTCTTTTCAAAAGGGGCTTGACAGAGGTAGGATCCTTCAGATATATAAAACATTCTCCCATGTGCATGAGGTGCTATCCTGGGTAAGTTTCTGTGTGAAAATATTTTCCCAGGCTCAGATATCTTCCCTTCAAGTAATATTTCATTATGTTTATAATCAATAGGAAGATATATTTATTTATTACATATATGCATTTACATTAAATTTTGTATTCTTCTGAGGCATTAAAAAAAGTGCATGCAGTGTGCCAAGTTACCATTTTCACTGTCTTGAATACTCTTACTTAGAATGTTTTCCTCAATACAAAGGAGCTAGAAGATGGTAATAAGAGATTCCTATTCTAAGCCCTAAGCCCGAAGTGTTTTCTCTGTAGAGAGTGTTTCTCTGTAGTGCAAAACAGAGAAGAGTGTTTCAGGTTTCATGCCAGAGAGAGAGAGAGAGAGAGAGAGAGAGAGAGAGAGAGAGAGAGAGAGAGAGAGAGAGAGAGAGAGAGAGAGAGAGAGAGAGAGAGAGAGACAGAGAGAGAGACAGAGAGAGAGACAGAGAGAGAGACAGAGAGAGAGACAGAGAGATTGACTGAGAGACTGAGAATATGGATGTGTACCCAGATTTTTTTTTTACCTGTAACTTTTAGAAAGTTGTTCAGTTGATATGTATAGGGTCCCAGTTGAACTACAAGATTTATTGACTCTTTAGCCTAAAACAAGGCCTCTTTAGTATTCAATTCTTAGCAATAATTCCAGACTTCTAATCGTTCATTTCCGTAACCAGCTTGTTTTCCGCAGATTTTTATTAACAGCTTTGCATCAATTGATAACATATCCCAGGGGAAACACACTGTTGCCTTGTTTTGCCTGGTCAATGCAGACAGAGAAATCATCTTGACTCGTGCACAGTGGAGTCGCTTCTGTTAACAGCTCAGTGAGCCAGTGAGCACATGCGTGCAGTGTTCCAGAGGGAGCTGGGCTGCCTGTTGCTCCATATGGCTTGCGTTATGGGAACAGAAGTTAACAGAGGGAAGCAAAGCATTGAAACATGAGATCCAGATTTGTTTCTTTTTAAAGAAGGTTTGATTCTCTTTCTCTTGCCAAGCAGGACTTCTTTGTAATGTTGCATATTCTGCATTTCAGTCATTATGGAATGATTGTCTCTCATCATGCTATTAGTTGATTGTAAATTGTTTCTAGAGCTTAAAATGTGTTTATACCTTGCAAAAATTTAAGTGCTTAGTTTAATATGTTTGTTAGTTATTTTTCATATTGACATTAATTTAGAAAGCATAGTGTTTTTGAAGTGTATTTGCTTCCTATTTGTAAAGGAATCCATGGACAAATGGATTAAACCGTCTTCATCATGTAAGCTTCTGATATGGGTTGCTGCTAATTAATATTTATAAGCAACACGGGGAGAGAGAGAGAGAGTTTTGGAATCCTCCCTTCCCCCTCCTCCTACTCTGAGTTCTTGTCCTCTAATGCCAAAGAATTGTACACAGGGACAGAATTAAATTTTAGTTACACATTTATTCTAATTTAGTAGATCAGGAAAAGGGGAGTTGGATGGGGAAATTGGATGTGGGAAGTCATAAAGTTTTCTTGCCACCAGTGTGGGGAA
>PVHP010009687.1:0-49710 GCA_004024765.1 Zapus hudsonius
CATCTGTTCTGCTTTCTTGCTTTCTGTTTTATTATTTGAATAGTCACATATAATCTCCCATTGATTCTGTTTCTTTGGGGACCCTAATCCAGGAGTATTTCTCAGTATTGGTTGCTCTGGGTTCCATGGGCCTTTGCCTGGGTTGTGGCGGCTGGATGGACACAGCCTTTTCTATGGGGCCTGCAATGTGTCCAGACCTGTCCTTTCCCTTATGAGATCAGAGTTAAGTCTGTTCTGTCCTTCATGACATTCCCCTCAGGCTTTTTAAGTCGTCTGGAGGTTTGGCGACTGATCTGGACACACAGTTTATTTCTACCTTCAGGTGAAGCAATGAGACACTAGAGAAAAGCAGCTTTGTCTGCACAGTCTGTGCCTGACTGCAGAGTCTCTTGTGGTTCCTCTGTCCAGGAGGTGGGTTTATGCTGTGGTTTATAAACCATGCCTTTATGCCCTGGAGAGGAGAGGACAGGTACATTGCACTGATAGATTTCAGATATAATTTCGATTCTCTCAAAAAGTAGAGGACAGAGAGGAGGCCAAAAGAAAGAGAAGAGGGGCTGGAGAGTAACGTTCAGCCGACAAAGGCACTTGCTGAAAGCCTGCCAACCCTGGGCTCGATTCCCCAGGACCCACATAAGGCCAGATGCAAAAAGTGGTGCATGCATCTGGAGTTTGTTTGCAGTGGGCCTGGTGCACCTATTCTCTCTCTCTTTCTCTCTCTCCCTCTCTCTCTGCACGTGTGTCTGCATGTAAAGAAATAAAATATTAAAATCAAAGAAAGAGAAGAGGAAGAATGCAGAGGAAGAGGAGAAGAGAGGAGAGAGACAGGGAGGCTAAAGAAAGAAGGAAGGAGAGAGTAGGGAAACATAGAGCCAGAGGAGAGATAGAAAGAGGAGAGAAATGAAAAAGGGAAAGAGAAGAGAGAGAATAAATGAGAATGAATGAGAGAGCGAGGAGACAGAAAGAGAGAAGAGGAAGAAGAGAGGAGCAGAGTAGAAAAAAGAGACAGAGGGGAGAGAGGAGAGAAGGGGAGAAGGGTGAGACATAGACAGGAGAAAAAGGGAAAGAGAAGAGAGGACAGAGGACAGAGCCCAGAAAGAGAGAGGAGAGAGAGAGAGAGAGAGAGAGAGAGAGAGAGAGAGAGAGAGAGAGAGCACCAGCTGACAGCCTCTTATATACCATGGGTTAAATTAAATCTAGGGCATATATTCAAGATGCCAGATAGTAAGACGAGTTAATTCCAGACCCTTTAGAAAATGGCAGTGCAACATCTCACCTCATATTGACCCCTGGCAGCAGAGAACCTGGCCCATCAGATGGAGGGAGGTTCTCTTAACCAATGACAATGCCCCCTCTTTATTCTTTAAGATCCCCTATTTGAGAAGCTTCTTATTGAGACAAACAGAAACACCTGTGGTGCTCATCATTCATGCACAAAGGTTTCTAAATCCATAAGCAATTCATTGAGAACCAAAAGCTCTGCACTCATTGCCCATTCTTTTTAAGGTTTGTTACAGAATGTAACAGGAAAATATTATTATTTATGAAATGAAGGCAGTTGTCTATGTTCACCCACTGAGCTCTTTCCCACCCCATAAGTGTATCTTTAAAGAAGAATAATGGTGTACATTAGCTTGGTAGTGGGATGCATCCCCTAGTCTTGGAAAATGACAGAAGCAGAGGTACCAGAATGGCAGAATGGAGAATGCCAACACACAGTTCTTTGCAAAAAAAAAAAAAAAAAAAAAAAAAAAAAAAAAGCAGTCAAAATGTGGAAATTAGCAGAACCAACCAACAATCAGCACTTTGTACTGTTACCAGAAACTGAGTCACAGAAAAATGATACCAGAGATAGAGTGGAGAATCAGAAAATGTATTCATGTCAACATGGACTCAGGGGAGTAACTTCCAAAGTCTGAGTGCTCAGGGGTTGTATAGACAAATATGGCAGATAGTCTGACCTCATGTTAAATTGTTTTCACTATTGGTGGGTTACAAGTTTCTAAGGTTACATGATTTGGGGGCACAAACAGAAAATCCCTTAGCAGTGATAAGGAGTTAACTACAAATGCAGAACAGAAAGCTGTGTGCTCAGGGGTATCTGTGCCCACGGCTGCACTGACCTGATCCAAGCAGGTGCAGCTGCTTAGACAGGGAGGAGACTCGGGGCCATGCTGTCTCCCTAGTGAAGCTTGGACAATAGAAACTGTGGTTTTAGAGTATCATCTGGGCCTGGTTTCTTTGTTAAATTTCTTCTACCACAATACAGAAGTTTAGCTTCCTGTGCCCAAGAAGACTGGCAGGAAGGGTCACTGTCTTGGATCTTGGTTGAGGTGGTTATTGTGGGGATATGCATGCATCCTACGAATTTTAAATTGTAGTAATAAGATAATTATGTTACATGTTCCATTGTGCATCTCCCTAATGGTTTGAACATCAAAAACAACATTGGAGATTTCCAGCTGTAACCAAGGAGACTCAATTAGTCTGTACCTGTTAATTTTTTATGTGGCTCACGTTGGTGTGATGTGAAGGTCAGTCCAAACCTTCAAGATGAAAGCTCTTGCTTCAGGTCTTTGGAGAATGAGCTCTGCTGATCAGGGGATTGCTGTCTTCTGCAGGCCAGAGAGAGCAAAAAGCTTGGAATTCCATGTTTCTCCCTGAGCAGTACCACGAGTATATTTGTTAAGTTCTTTGTGAAGTGGATCTCTCTGTATCCCACCTGTCATGTCTACTCCAGGTCAATCTCATGCCAGGAGGGACCAGCTGGTGACTGTTTGTCATAGCTGAACCAGTGTTCCCATCTTCTCCACAGGAGGAGGTCTACTATGCCCCAGGATCCCTTATAGCTCACAGGGTGGATGTGTGCTGTACAGCCATTGCCTCCTAATTGAAACATTCCCTCCTGGGGGAAGAAGGAAACTCAGGAGGCTCAAGAAGTCAACAGGTCTGGGAGTGGGAGGAGAAAGTTGCAAGATCCTTTCCTAAGTTTATATAAAAGGAAAACAACTGCTCAGGAAGAGACTCTGACCATCTGAGCCCCCTGCCTGATGCACAGTGAGCTCTAAGGATGGAGCTTCCATGAGTCTTCACCTATGCTGGGCTGGGGTTTTTGAAGATGCAGTTAGCTGCCTTTGAATCATCCATGCTACTATGAACAACCCCCCCCCTGCTCTGTAAGTAACTCCAATAAACTCATTGGTTCACCAAAAGTGATTTTGGTATAATTGTACTTTGGCCTGTCATCTGTGCCCTGTCTGGGGTGAATAATAGATAAGCTTTGACATTACCCCAGGGAAAAACTTTCCTCCAACAATGTGTAAATCTGGAAATGCTTCTTGTTATGCACTTTTCCAACACTCTTCCTCTATCATACCTTGTGACTGGTCACAATCTACCTACCTAGCACTGATTTCTGCATTTCTTTCAGTCCTGCTGTCACCCTGGATGCTCTTTTTCTCTGTGCAGATTTTGAATGAGGACTTTCCAATCAAATATCTGTATTCTTTTGTTCTGTGTAGCAGTTATCTTTTTATTGCCAGGACAAAACATCTGACTGGAAGCAGCCATGGGAGGAAAGGGTTTATTCCAGGTTCCAGTCCCCAAGGGGAAGTTTTATCATGGTATGGCAGAGCAGAGGCTGGGCATCACATCTTGCCACAGCAGCTGAGAGTGAGCTAGCTCTGGTAAGGGGGTTTAGATAGCAATATCCCAAGGCCTGCCCCAAGCAACATTCCTCCTTCAGCAAGGTTCCACCTCTTAAACTGCCACCAGCTGGGGAATGAACACGAGGCTTAATCACCAACACATGAGGCAATGGGGGACATTTCACATTCAAACTACCACAATCTGTAACTAGGGGTCATAGGGGAAATGTTTGACTAAGAGGGAAACTTCCAGGGCACTCTGTGTGGAAGTCCTTGCAGAGGCAGGACATTGAGTGCAGCGAGCCCTGGGGAGAGGCTGAAGGTTTCTTCTCTGCAGGTCCATGACAGACTTAGTGTGGCTCCTGTGGTAGAGAGGTATGTAGTGGTTTGCTTAGTCTCCTCTTCTGGTCAGAGAGACCTATATACATGTATCTTCCCTGAGTGCTCAGCTTTCTGCTGGATGGATGCAGCCATCATTTACCTCTGTTATCAGCTGCATGTCAATCAAATCTGCTCAACATCTGCATCCCCCTCACACTTTTCTGAGCTCCTGTCTCAGTGGATAGCATTTCATGAAACCCATTAACAACAACTATGATATTTTTTTTAAAAAAGAAATAACTTCACATGTTCACGGCTTAGAAACACAATAATTTGTAAGGGACTTGAATAAGAGTTGTATTTTTCTTCCAAATGCCTGAGACTTGAGGCATGATTCTTCATTCCCATAAAAATGGGATCAAGCAGGCCACTGTGCATGCTGTCACAATTTATGTGGTGGTCTAAAGTTAGAAGGCCTCCATTAGCAATGTGCTCCGGGGGCATCTTGCTATTCACTCCTAGCTGCTCCTGGGATGCAGGTGCTCCCCACTCTAGCTGACCCACCATTACCAGCAAGTTGCTTCACAGGGCAGTTGATGTCCTTGCTGCTGGCCTCATCAGGGGTGGAGGGAATGTCTTCTGCTCAGTGTTCAGCATTTTTCGTAGGGACCTTTTTCTATGCTACATTCCTCTGATTCAAACAGCTAAGAACAGGACAGAAGGAAATGGGTCTGGACAGGAGGGGAGGAAGCATTGCTCTTCATTTCTTCCTTTCTTCTTGGCAGCTCAGAAAGGTAATAATTGTATGTCATTTGAAGTAAAATGTGCATGCAATGTCACTTTTCCCACTTTACAACGCGATCCTCTGGCTCACATGGCAGAAAGGCCTTCAAAGTGCACTCCTGACAAGTTGAGTGTTTCTAACAAGATTAAGATATCTTTTTTTTTTCAAAAAAAAATCACTGACTTCTTTAAGGCAGCTGCTCATATTGTTAGTTTTATCTCATGTCATAAGGAGCCCCCACATTATAAATCACCCCCATTCTGTGTTATCAGAGATATGGGAATGGTATATATTTATGGCTCCTGGATGCTTCAAGCTACCCCACCCAGGCCTTTAGCATGGTGTCAGAAAGTGTGCATAATAATTAGGGAAAAAAGTATCCATAATATCTACAGTATCCATAATAATTAGGGTTCATTGTTTCATTATGTGTTGACCTTGTAGATAATAAACCTTTTATTCATACCCAACATTTAATTTTTGAGCAATGAATAAGTGCCAGTTCCATAATAATACATTATATTTTATATAACAATACATTTTGTATTAAGACATGTAATTTATATGTGCGGTAATTTTGGGGGAGGGTCAAACTTAATGATTCGTGATAATAATAAAATACTTATCATTAACTTGAAACAGTGTGCACTGGGGACAGCGATGTAATTGAACTATGCACTTGAACCCACATGTTTGCGTGATGTTTGCTGGTGCAGGATCTGAAGTTTCCAGAGGCCCCCTGGAAGTCCAGAAGCATGGAGTCCAGTGGCAGAGGAAGGCCATGGGCAGTGCTGCTGGGAGCTCACCGCTTTCTAGTAAGCAGCTACAGGGATCCGGAGCCTACTGCCCCTGGTCTACTGAACACTGATGCTCTCCCTTGGCCTGCCTTCCTACCATGCTCACTGGCACTCCTCGGCACAGCCTTGGTACAACTCAGTGTTCCCAAGCTGGTCCTGTGGGTTCACAGGTTCTTTAGGGCAAAAGTATGCCAGAATCAAATCCTGGTCTCCAGATAAAGGGTAGAAGCCTCTCTCTTAAGTCTTTTTAAATCATGCAGAACAAATTTATCTTATTAGTTATATCTATATATAATACTCAAAGTTGACATACATGTGCATAAATTCTTACTTTTTCTTACCAGGATTTGATAAAATGTGATGAAAATATTAATAAAACACATGTTATTGAATACATCTAAAGTGATAAACTGTTTGTTCTTGGTATTATTAGTATACAAATAATTGGATTTCACTATTGTATTTTGTGTCCCTTATCTCCCAACCCTCCTTTCATGAGAGCCTGTCTAGTTTCATATCCTCTACCCACTCTTGGATCCCTCATTTACATCCATCCTAACATTAAGTGTTAGAATCTGCATAGGGGCGAGAACATCTGATTTTTGTTCTTTTTGGACCTAGGTTATCACACAGTGTATTTTTCCAGTTCCATCCATTTTTTTGCAAATTTTACAACTGAATGAAATTCCATGGTGTATATGTAATACATTTTCATTGTCTAGTCAGCAGTCAATGGACGTGTGGGCTCCTTTCATTTCCTAGCTACTGTGACTACAGAAGCAATGTACATGGATGCAATGGTTTGAATGTGAATGTATGTCTTCCACAGCCCGAGGTGTTTTTAATTAAACTGGCAACTCCAGTCTCCAGCTGCATGCTGGAGGAAGTGTCACTGGAGTGGGGTGGGAGTGAAGGATGGAGAGACCTTCTTAAGTCTAGCCCTTAGGTGTGTTAAGAGCAGTTTGACTCTGGCTGTTCCGGTTTGATGGCTCTTTGGTGTTGTCTCTCTCCTATGGATCTATGGAAGTGAGCTGGCTTCTTTGGCCCTGATAGAAATTCCCCTGCATTCTGTAAACCTGAAATAAATCCTTTCCTTCTGGTTGGGTGTTTGTCCCAGCAATGAAAAATAATTGCAACAATAGATGCTCAAGTATCTCTGTTGTAGGGTGTAGAGTCCTTTGTGTATAAACCCTCTTTTGACTCTTGAAAACAATTTTAGTGATTTGCTACAATGTTTAGTTTTAGTGATTATAAATAGAGAGAAGCCAGCTGCTCCAACAGACAAGTTCTCACAATTCTCCAGGTGACAAGACACACGAAGACCACAGGATTCCTTCCTAGCGACCACAAACAAGTGTCTTGATAAAGTGTATAAGGTTATATACGCTGAAGTCCGAGTCTCAGGCTAGAGATTGTGGATTGGCTTGAATGAAGAGTCAGTAGCTGGTGGATTTTGAATTTTTGGTCAGGGTTCTAAAGCATTCACAAGCCTTTAAAGGGTCATGATGTAGGGAACATGAACTCTGTGCACTCAAAATATTTGCTTTTTTTGTAATCCAAACACAAGGGAAGTTGTCGTTCTTCTTCTCAAAGGTTTTATCATCTTTATATCCACAGGAAATAGGAGACTTGTAATGTTGCCTTTTGTTTATCCCAATTCCAGCTGAATTGCTGGTGGGAAGTGATATTCCAGTCTTCTGCTTGAAACAACACTAGGAGTTTCTGGAAAGTTTACAACCTTAGAGGGCATACATCGTCAAACACAAGCTCCTCCATGGAGGAGCCGAGAGAAAATAAGGGACAGGATGTGTGTGTCTTTGGTAAAGATTCTTACTAGAGCCTTTTATCATATCCTACAGTGAAGTTAGAAACCTGAAGAAATTAGTGCCTGGCAAGACAGAGGATTAGAATGGTTTTATTATGCTCATAGCAGTATGCAAATCTCATTACTTACATTACACCTGCATTGGATATGATTTCAAATTCCTTGTATGAGATAAAAGATTAAGATTAAACACATCGATATGTGAAGAATAGAGAGGAAAATATTCATTCTCAGTTGTCGAAATCTAGCTTCTTTCCTTGGCTTTAGTGTGAGTCCTGGACCAACTTTGTAGGAATAAACATTTGTTCCACTTGAGTCTTTTGGGCCTTATTCTCTCTTTACTCTGGTAAAATGCTTCGAGGATCACATCTTCCAATTTTAAGGGAAGAATGCATCATTAGTAGGATTAAATAAAATCCTCTACAGAGTAGGTTAAACTGGTCTTGAGGGGAGCCTGACATCCAAGTTTTAAAATATTCCCAATCCCCTGCTTCATAGGGATGAAGTCTTATTCCTGTAGGATCAGGAAGCTCTGCATCCACTTATAAGTGAGAGCTGACAGCACCTGCTCTAGATCAAGTATAGTATACGGTTTCAGGATCAGGCTAGATTGGAGCCCGATGCAGCCTATTCCAGCCTCCTGGAAAAGGCTGGGGTGAAGGCAAGAGGGCAGGCAAAGATTTGACCAATTTTTCATAAGCATCTCAACAGTGTGGCAAAGGTAGCCTGAAGTCAATGAGGATTCAGTGTTTCTAAGTGACTGAAGTCTCCATTCTGTACTTAATCTCTGTTGTATTCCAGGCATCTGGGGATTCTTATGCACTTTTCCCATGTGCATGTTTATAAGCATGTTCTTAGGTGTGTGAGCTCATGTGTGTATGTGTGTGTGTGTGGTGGGGTGCATGCACACAAGAGGCCAGAAGTTAATATTAAGTGCTTTTCTCTATCGTTCTTCAAGGTCTCTCACTGAACCTGGAGCTCACTGAATTGGCTAGTCTAGCTAGCCAGCAAACCTTAGGGATCCTTCTGTCTCTGTCTCTCCATCACTGGGATTATAGGTGCACACCATCATGTTTAGCATTTTACATGGGTACTTGGAATTCAAACTCAGGTCCCTATGTGAGGGCAGCAAACACTTTGCCCACCAAGCCAATAACCCAGTTCCCTCAAGCACTATTTTGGAAATAAAGGCTGGCCCATTATCACATTATCTTTAGGGCTAACCTAAATCTGGGTATTATTTCCTTTTAAAGTCCTTTAATAACACCTACCTTTTCTGTCCCAAAGGGAAGGCTTCTATTCATCCAAGATAGGGTATCTGCAAAGACAAAGAGGTATTAGAATCCTCCTGGGTCAGATGATGTGATGGTAAATTCCACTCGCCCGTCCTCTCCAGGAAGCGTGACCCTGGCTCGCACTGCTCTTTCTGATGGAGGTCCAAGCTGGTCCTGTGTAGATGAGATTCAGCTTGTAGTACAGTTTTCTGTCAGTTTAGCTATGATTTCTTCTAACCTGGGAGTCCTTAGCTATTTGGAAAAACCAGTGGTAGAGATTTCTTCTCCAAAGTGCATTGAACTATGGGTAACTTTAATAACTTCCAGGACACCTTTTCTGGCAAGCACACCTTTCTCTGCTTGTCTATCATCCTTTCTCTTGAGGTACCAGACATCTGGAAGTCTGTCTTTTTTGCTTCTTATATGCCTATATTCCTATATGAGAAAGAGGGAACAATTTGTAGCAAGGCAAGAATGGGATCAAAGGCAACTGGAGAATTTCTTCAGATCACGCTTCACGGTTTGCTTCTGAGTCAGCTGTGTGGTTTCCGCTATTACCTTGGAGTCTCCCCTGGGATGCCCTCTGCAGTGTACACCTTCCACTTTCCATATTTAAAGTTGTTTGATGATGGTGTTGAGAAGACCTCACACATTCCAAATTGCATCAAGAACATGAGTCACTGAGAAGACATGTGGAATCAGTATATATAGTCCATGCTCTTCCTCTTCCTAATTCTAGTGCCTGAGTCAGGGCTATTATCTCACAGTTTTTGGCTGAAATTCAAAGGCATAGGCTTTTGCCCTAATAGCCTCATGGTGCTAGACCACTGCACAGCCTACCCAGTGTCAGCCATCAAGGAGAGCTAATCCCATTTACAAACCATCTGGCAAGGACCCATGCTGGATGTCTTCTGCTAGGATATGCCTCAGAATCCTCCCTCCAACTCAAAGGCAAACAGTAGTTGGGGCACAGAGTCTTTCAGGGCACAAAAGAAAACATCCTTTAAATCCAGAACCATATAGTCTGTAATACCCCAGGAAGGCAACCAGAAGCATGGGAGGAAGGGCTTTATTTTGGGCTTACCGTTTTAAGGGGAAGCTTCACCCTGGTGGAAAGCTGGATCGTTCTATGACACATTCACAGCAGAGAGAACAGCAAGCATGAACACATGGTAGGGTTGGACTCAACTCCAAAGCCCGCCCCCAGTAATACACCTCCTACAGCAAGGCTCCGCCTCCCAAAGACTCCACTAGCTTGGGCCCTAAGGAGGAAGTTTAATTGAAAATACCCATAGGTAACATGTCCCTTCAAACCACCACAGTAAGCTAGTAAGGTGTAGGGATTAGGAACTACGTGCAGGTCCTACATACACCTATATTCCTCAGACTCTGATTTCTTAACTAGTAGGATGGGAATATTGCAGAAAGGCCTGCAGGCTCTTATCACTCTTGTTTTAAAAGCCAGTCAAGCCTGATACCAGCTCTGGCTTCAGGGCTTAAGGAGTTTTGTTACAATAGAGTACAGCTACTTCAAAATAACATATTTTGGGTTTGGCACTTACAGTTTTTCCCGCTTGCCTATCTAGTTTTATTGACAGATTTCTCCCCAAGGAGGGGACATGGCCCTCAGGAATGAATTCTTTAAGGCCTTAACCCACTCCACAGGTCAGAGCTTGAGAAACTGTTGAGTATTCTCTTCTGGTATTCTATTTTATTACATTTTTTCTCTTGGACAGAATTCCCTTTTTGGTAATCTACCCAGAATTTCTGATGTTAGTGTTGAGTAGCAGCTCAACTTTCTCTTGAGTTACATCTGGAGGAAATGAGCCTATTGGCCCTCAGTCTTTATCTTGACAAGAGGAAACTGAAAGGAGTCGCATATCTACCTGTCCACATGGTCCCCTATCCTCTCTCTGAGGACAGTTTCAGGCAATGCTCTTCCAATGTCTCTCTTGCTTACTGAATGCATATTGGTTTGGTCCCAGCTTTACTGTTTGGCAGACAGGTCTTATGCTGGAGACTGTAAGGCACTCATCTCAGATGGCTTTTTTCTTTCTTCCAGATTACTAGTTATATGTGTTAGGAGCAAGGTAGCTTTCTCATGGTAGCTAGTTAGCTAGGGAATGGCCCACAGAAACATGGATGCTGCCTTGCCTGCCCTAGCAGGACTAGAAAGAACCCAAATCTGATCGAGTCTCATCCAAGAAGGCTGCCAACAACCACTCCTCAGCAGTAGCTTCCTCAGTTTAGCACTCCTGTGGGCTGGCCCCGCCTCTGCCTCTGGAGCTCACCTACCAATCAGGTCTCTCCCTTACACACCTAAGACTGATGATGAGGCTCATCCCAATTGGATGTTTGATCCATATAAATGGGCCTGGCATGCATGTGTATGTCTCTTGATCCTTCTTGGTCCCTGATCTTGGTCCTTTTGGCTCTTTCACTATGTGAGGAGTTCCCAGTTGGATAAAACCAATTCATAACTGAACACGAGGGATTCACATCTTAATCCATAATCAAAAGCACCCCCAGAGTATCAAAATGTGAAGGGTCTGAAGAGATGGCTCAGTAGTTAAGGTTCTTGCTTGCAAAGCTTAATGACTCAGGTTCAATCCCCCAGTTCCCTTGTGAAACTAGATGTATAACATAACGTGGTTCATGCAACTAGAGTTCATTTGCAGTGGCTGGAGCAGGATGTGCCCGTTCTCTCTCTCTCTGTGTCCTTCTTCTTCTTCTTCTTCTTCTTCTTCTCTCTCTCTCTGCTTGTAAATAAATAAAAATAATTAAAAAAAAACATGAAGAAGGGTTTTCATTAAAAGCAAGAGAGCCCAGGGTGTAGTTCTCAAGCAGGCCTGTGCTTGACTGGGCATGCTCAGTAAAGCTCATTATTCAAGAGGAAAAGATGGTAGAAGGAAGCACCCAGATGGGTGCCAATGGGCTTGGCCTACGTCACAGATTCTACAGTAACATGGTAAATGGAGTTGCCTTATAAGCTAAAACAGGTGAGATCCAAACTGAGCAGGGCTGGTTCACTAAAATAAATCCCTCCCATCTTTTACTTGTGCTAAAAGGAAAGGACACTTCTGAGTGATTGATGAGGATTCTGCCCCAGAATTATTAACTTTATGGTTATTAAGAGAATTGAACTCTATCAAAAGATGCCCAAGTCCCAAGTCAAGTGCCAGTGATGTCACTTGGAAATAGGGTCTTGGAAGATGCATTTAAATGAAAATATGTAGCATCAGAATGTGATGGGCCTATAGCCTTCTAAGAAAAGGATGCCTGATGGGCAGAATGCAAGGAGTTCTCCAAATTACAAACCAAGGACAGCCTGGACTTCTGAGCATTTCCTGAAGCTGCAAGATGCAAGATAGCCTTTTAGGAAGCAGATGGCTCTGCTCACAGACCCTTCCTTCAGCATTAGGACAGATTAAGGCTCTATGGACACTTTGGTTTCAAACATGCAGACTTCAGAACTGTAAGGAAAGAAACCCCTGTTCTCCTCAGGACTTGGACCAAGAGGTCTGAGCTGTGAACAGCATCATCTCAGCCACATGTTTTTAATTTATGTAATCACTCTAAGATATGCAGATCATTAACTTTTCTATGATTTCCTACTTAACTAAGTTATTCACCTTCCTTGGGACATGTGGGCTTCTCCTTTTTTTTGGGGGGGAAGGGGACTTCTCCTTTTTAATGATAGAAGCTATTGGTCAAGGTCATTGTGGGGACTGAATGACCTATAAAACGTGAGTAAAGAATATAAAATACATATATTAGAGGAATCTTTGAAAAATTACTCAAGGAAAAGAAAAGAACAAATACACAGGAGAAAAAATTTATTGGAATAAAATAAGCTTTCTTGGAATAAAATGCAATCTAAAAGAATTGTACTTTACTATGTACTTTAGGGAAATCAAGACAAAAATCAACAACTCTGACGTATAATCTCAAAAATCTGTGCAAACGAAAAGAGAACACAATTCTCGTAGGCATGTAGGCAAAGTGACTGGAGAATTTATGAAGGAAAAATCCCAACAGACGGACATCAGTCCTTCAACAATAATGCTTTATATTAAACAATAATGGAATAACATAGCCAAGATACTCCAGATAAAACGAGATCACAATTTTATGGAGAGCCAAATTGTCTTTAAGGATAAAGGGCACATAAACAATGATATAAAAATGTAAGAAGTCACAAATTTAGTCCTTATCAGCTCTTTTGAGAATTGTTCTTCATAACAAGGTGTAATCACTTGAAATAACAAGGAAATAGCTGCATAAGGATGGAAGGTAACATTCAATGCCCATGCTTGCATTACTCCTTTATAGAATTAGAACTAAATGATGGAAGAGTGATAATACAATAGCAGATGATTACTGACAATAATATATTTGAAATGGATAGGAAACGTAGAGTAAAAAGTGACCCCTGAACATAGGTAGGCCTACATTATCTTGCTTATGTTGATAAACATTAAACTACACTGATTTGATTGAAAGAATCTTTGTAAGCAAGACTGCGGACAGAGGATGTTTCTCCCATTTGTCAAAATAGAAAAAAAAATGGCACAAGCCCACCAGGACCTGGACAATGTTAAACACAGCTCCTGTGCGTTGCTCTAGACCTTGTGACACAAAGCCTAGGAACATATACTGGCATTTGCTGTGTGTGCCTGGGACTCTCCTCTGTAGCATGGTTTCTATCCCCACAGGGACACCCATCTGACTCCCATAGTTCTAAGATACGTTGTGACGTGGAAAGGCAGTGTGGAGAAGGAGCTTGTGGTGTGCTATCTTCTGTCCTGTGGGATAATTCATCAGTTAAAGGTCCAGATGATTACTTCTTCTGGATCAAGATGTTTAAATAATCACTCTCTATTTTAAACTAAAATTGATTGCTTAAACAAGAAGGAAAGGGAACAGGTATAAAAGGGAGACTCAATAGAGACACACTGTATAGATTTGTCTTGCCATCAAAGAAATATTATTGCAAAATTAACTTTTAAAAAGATTGCATCATTTTAACACAAACTAATGTAAGAATGAATCTCTAAAGTCAAAAGTAAAATGAAACCATTCAATCTAGTTCATCTTGGTGGAATTATTTTAGCATATTTTATTTCAAAGGATTTTAAATCACAGTGCTTGGATTGTAGAATTAGTGATCTAGTCTATAAAATAGAAAAAGTCTTGAATTATGCTTATTAACACAATGTCATTGGGAGTTACAGTTTTGTTCTCACAAAACATGCGTATGGATGCTGTGGGGTGCGCATGAAGAATGCCTTAATTAATGATCTTGAGAAGATGCATTAGTCTTTTCCAGATGGCTGCATCTTGCTGAGACACGTCTGTGTTCACATCGTCGGGTGTGTTCCTGTTTCTCTCAGTGACAGAGCAAAGAAGTATTTGAAAGCAAAGTAACCACTGTACGCACACATCTATCAACATTTTTTATTTGCATGCACCTGTGTCTCCATTTTAGTCAATGTGAGAATAGACGTCTCTATCCATCTAGCTCCAATCCATGAATGAATGTAGTTCTGTCTTCTTATCTGTGACCTCGTGATCCACCAGCAAATAGCCTGCTCTCACCATCTGGTTCAAGTTCAATGCTACAGGGAGTTTGGGTTTGTTCACTGTGCGCACATGGGAAGTAGGCTGCCAGCCAGGATGCAGCTTTCCTGGCCAGGTACTGTCTTTGGTCTCTAGGCTCTGTTCAGTCCATGGTTCCCAGGCTAGCTCCTCCTCACTCCTTCCTGAGACGGGGTCTCACTTTTGTACCTCTCTTGAGTTCTTTCACTGATACCTATCTCCAAATCTCGGCTTTATACTTGTCAGAGCCTTCTTGCTAAAGTGTGTCCTTGTCCTTAACTCTGGTTTATCTTGCTTTCCTTATTCGTTCCTTCCTTTATTTTCCTTCTCTCTGAAAAGAGGGCCACTGTCCAGTGGTAAGATTTCCCTGTCTTGTGTTCCCGTGGCCAGAAGGCCTTTGCTCACATTTTGAAGGATATTTTTAATCCATACAAATTCTAAGTTGGGGTAACTTAGCTAACCTAATAGTACAAACACTTCACTTGGCTTTCTTCTTACTAAAGCTATACATGATGAGAAGTGTACAGAATTCCCATGCCTCTTTTTCCCATGCTAGGACTTTCTCCTCCACCCCCAGTATCTCCTCTTCATTTTTGGTTTCCTGTGGTTTTGGCATGGGAGCTGTTTCTGTTGTGGGTTTGAATGTTTGCCTTGTTCTGTGTTCTCTAACTAGCCTGGGTCTGTAGTTTGATATCTGACATGAATTTGGATGGCATTCTGGTTGATATTCATTCAAAATATTTAAAAACTTACTATTTTATTATGATTTATTATTATGATTTTGCTTATTTGAGGTAGAGTCTCCCCCCATCCCAGGCTGACCTGGAACTCACTATGTAGTCTCTTGGTAGCCTTGAACTCATGGTGAAACTCCTACCTCTGCCTCCTGAATGCTGAGATTAAAGGTGTGCACCAGTATGCTTGGCTCATTGAAATCATTTTTGTCCAGTTCCTTCTTCTCCTTCTAGTATTCCAATGAGATCTATTAGACTTCTGAGTTCATCCCACAGGTCTTGAATAATATATCCTGCTTTGTTCATTAAGAAATTTTTTTCCTTATGTATGTTTAAATGATGTGCATTTGTATATATTTATTCATTTCTATGCATGTGACAGACATGTATGAACACATGTGTGTATGGGTGTGTGTACATGTGTGTATGCATGTGGAGGCCAGAGATCAACATTGCGTGTCACTCTCCTCTCTACTTCCAGGGGCAGAGTCTCACTTGAGCTCAGAGCTAGCTGGCCCCAGGGACACCTGTTCCCACCTGTCTAGCACTGGAATTACAGGCAGTTGTCACCCCACCCCTGGCATTTGTGAGGGTGTTGGGGGGTCCAAATTCTTATCCTTATGATTGCATAGCAACCACTGTATCCACTGAGCCATCTCCTCAGCCAGCCCTTCCATTTTGTTTCATGTATGTTTCAGCCTGGACGATTGGTTGACCTTTCTGCCATCCACTGATTTCCACCTCTGCTGTGTTGTGGAGTGTGTTCAGCGAAAGCTCTTACAGTGTTGGGTTTTTCTAACTTTGCAATGCTTCTTTCTAAATTTCAGTCTCTCCGCTGAAAGTGTCCATCTGCTTCGACTTGTCTCTCCACTGGATCCCTTAACGAACTAATCACACGATTTAAACTCCTGCCTGATAATCCAGCATCTGTCCTTGTCCACATGGGGATCTGATGCTGGCTCCTTCCCGAGCCTTTGGCATGCCTTGTGCTTTGTGTGGAAAGCCCTGGATACAGCTCTGCATGCTAATAATGGCAATGATGGATGGGTCTTAACAGGAAGATTTGCACACAGCTGGATGGGACGATGGCTCTGCTGACAGTTCAGGGTGGCTGTGGGTAATGGAGACCCCGGGATGCTCTTAGTCACCCTGTCTCTGACTCTTTCTTGACTCTGGGGACTCTGGATTCTCCTTCTTTGAGACTCCGAAGCCGGATTCATTGTTTTCATAGCAAACCCTCTCTGTTGAAGTTAGAACATCCTTCAACCTTCCAGCAACATCTCAGCCTTGTGAGGCTTATTCCTAGAACTGAGTTTCCATTGGTGTTTCTGTAGTGGTTCAGTGGCTTCTTTCCCTGATGCTACTGGCTACGGTGTCTCAGTGGGTGAGATGGGAAGTTGGCTGGCTCTGGGGCAAAGACTCTCCTGCCCACCCAGCACAAAGTACCTCTAGAATCTCCATTCTGTGGGGGAAGCCTTTGTCTTAAAGAAAGCTCAGGAGTACTTCAGCATGATCTGGAGCCATGAAGGGCTCCTTGGTACATCTTTACTGTGAGAACTCAGTAGAGTTCTTGAGGGCAAAGCACCACACTGCCCAGTGTCAACAGAATGCAGGTGGCTCTCGCTCTCAGGAGCACCCCTAATTGGTCTCAGTGGTTCATCAGAACTACCATGATATGTTCCAACCCATTCATGATGCCCGGGGCTCCTGTGCCAGGTGAGCAGACCTTGACTGTGGCTTTCTGGACTTACCTGTCTCTTGGATCACGTGGCGGTGATTTCTCCCTATCATGGTTCGCTCTCAGGACCAAGAAAAGCTCATGCTCTTTCAGCGTGCTTTGTCTTGTGAAGATGAGGAGAATGAGGACTTCCATGTCCTTTACATGGAAGAGTGCCAGAACATTTTCAGTTTTAGGTCTTGCTTTTAGGATTATTCTAATGTAAATATTTTTTTGTGAAATAGAAATGTAATTAAAAATTAGGTCTAGTTTTAGATTTTACATAGGTGTGTGTGTGTGTGTGTGTGTGTGTGTGTGTGTGTGTGTGTGTGTGTGTGTAAGGGTGAGCCAGAGATTGCTTCTGAAAATGAACGCCAAATGTTTGTCCCAGCTTACATGAGAAGCTTGGGCAGTGACCTCAGGCTGGGAGGCTTTGACCACTGAGTAATCTTACTAGTCCCTCATTTTGTTTTGAAGTTAATCTTAAAATTTGAATTAATGACCTATCAATCTTAAAAAAAAAAGATTCTCCACACACTGTTTTATTAGGGAAAAGCAGAGTTTTGCAGTGGGAATTCATGTCCCTCATCAATTATGGGTGTTCTTAGAGCGGTGGAGGTAAGGGGGAATTTTTAGTGATAAAACCGAAGGGGCGGGCTGGAGAGATGGCTCAGCGATTAAGGCACTTGCCTCCAGTGCCTAAGGCCCCAGGTTCAATTCCCCAGTACCCACATATGCCAGACCCACAAGGTGGTGGCCCTGGTTTCTCTCTCTCTCTCTCTCTCTCTCTCTCTCTCTCTCTCTCTCTGCTTGAAAATGAATAATAAAAAAACCCGAAGAGGCCTGCACCATAGTGATTAACAGGGTGATGTCAGCCGAGGCTATACATCCTCCCACACCCTCCTGACAAGCTTCCTCCAGCAAGGCTCTACTTCCCAAAGGTTCCACAACTTCCCCATATGGCGCCACCAGCTGGGGATTAAGGATTTAAACACATGCGTCTATGGGGGTTATTTTACATTCAAACCATTCCACCAGGATATTGCTTTTATTTATTTTGATCACACATGATAACTGTACATAGCTGTCGGTTGCTGTATGATGTTCTGACACATGCTGGCAACCGACTGCAGGCAGAAAGCTGCTGAGATCCTGGCAAGAGATGAGCCACCACAGTCATATCATGGAGGATCCATATGGAACCCCGCAGAGAATGACGGGATGAACAAGGGACCCACAGTCACAGCCATTCAATCAACACAGGATAAGCCAGTGAGACAGAAACCAACGATTCTCGACACAAAAACCCCTAAGCTCACAACATTAAAGCAGCCTTAATACTCACCCACCACGACTCAGGGAACTGAGCGGAAGAGGGGGTGGAAAGATTGTGAGAGCTGTGGTGGGGGAGACTATCCAGAGGCATGGCACCCCGCAGTAACAACACACTTGGGTCAGGAGAATCGGGCTGAATACTAGGCTATCCATGGTCCCCTACCACAAGAACTGATCCAGACGACCCATGGAGGAGGATATCCAGCTGACTGGGGATGGGGAGGGGGGGCAATGAGGAATTGGGGATGACAACTCATGGTTTTCCCACTAACCAATGTAACTCATGGACAATAAAAAAATAAAGGTGAGCACACCTTAACCATTGCTCATGACACCCTAGAATCAGCAGCACTTCCTTGTAAGTCAGCCAGCCTCTGCTCGCCTATGTTGTAGGGTTTTCATTCAAATTAAACTTTCTAGTGTGTCCTTTCTTGCACAGACAGATATAAAATTTCATACTTACCGTATATGGGACTCTTCCATCTACCATCTCTGCCCTGTTACTTTTTCTACTTAATATTCATCACCCCTTAACATCTGTGAATTCGACTCATTTATCTCATCTGCTGTCTGCTTTTCCTCAGCTGGAATGCTGGCCCCATATCTCCACCATTGTCTCCCTTGCTGACTATAGTCCTAGTGGCTCAAACAATTCCTGAGCATGCAATACAAGTACAAAACCAATACAACCACTAAAGACCATAACTCAGTTTGCCCATGGTGCAGTGCAATGGTTCCACACCATCTCATGGCCTTCATGCCTTGCTCTCATTCTCTTCAGGCCTCAGAAATGACTCACTTGAGGTTGTGGGGTGGTTTTCCTTCTCCCTTTCTTACCCAGTGAATTGATTTCATTAATTCAATGACTAACTATAATTAGAAACATAGACATGGAATGAGAAATTATTCAAGGGTTTAGCTTGACCCTGGGCATCTGTTGCACCTGTCTGAGGTCCTTGGAACCAGGTTTCCACTGACAGTCTCCTGTTCATCAGGAGAGCCCCACCCATGGGTGGTATGGGCCTATGTGTTTTGATGTTTAATGGAAGGCTTTTCACTCTCAGTCTGGGAATGGATGTCTTCCCACTGTAGATGTGGGTCCAGCACAATCCTCTCCCAGCAGCCCACACTGGTGGTCATCGCTGGCCTCTTTGGTTCCTGAATGTTGCCACAGAGAGATGACCTGTAGTGAACAGCACAAAGCAGTCAATTCAAAGGCAAGAAGAACCATTAGGCAGGGGAGAGCAATGCAGACCTGTGAGTCCTCATTTAGAAAACTGTTTCATTTCTTCTTGGATAAATTTCCTCTTTCTACAGAAGAGATCTGCATTTCCTTCCTCCTCAGTGGGCACATGCACTACCACACCAGTGCTATTTCTGAACCTGGGGTGTATTTATTTGTTAGTAAGCCTTGGGTACACGTTTTTAGTTTTAGTGAGCCCATGCTCCCTGTAGTCTCATTTCTGATGGGCTGCAACAGAACAGTGAGATATTTCTTTCCATTCTTTCTTGTAGCAAACCAAGGTATATTCATTCACTTCAAGCTTCTGGCTCAGAGGGAACGAAGCCTTCAAAGGGCAGCTGCCAGTAGTTCGCCCAACTCAAAGAACAAGCTGTGCTCTCTCACTTTGGTTCCTCCAGTGCAGGGGAGCACAAAACTGGGGATGGGGTAGCATCCAGGGAGAGGAGAATTCTGAGGGTGTTTGACAAGCCCATTCTAAGAGTCATGGTCATTATAATTCAGCCAATGACAAGTGCTGTAGTCATCTTCTCATTGCTAGGACAAAAGACAAATCCAAAAGCAGCTGATGGATAGAAAGAAAGAAAAGTATAATTTTGGCTCAGAGTCTTTAGGGGAAAGCATGGCATAAACAGAGTTGAGACATCACCTCCTTGCCACAGCAGGTTTGGAAAACAGCAACAGGTATAGTGAACCAAGAGCTAGCACTGACAAACTAGGGGTTAATAAATATCCAGGTCTTCCTCCAGTGACACACCTCCTCTCACAGGCCTCCACCTCCCAAATTGCTACCAGCTAGGGACCAGACATTCAGAACACAGGAGTTTGTGGGGAACATCTGATTCAAACCTCCAGTGACTATCTGAGTAGTATTATGGGAAGGGAGGGCATTTATTGGTGGTCAAGGTAGGAATATTCTTGGCGTATTTCCCCCTCTTTATAGTTTTTTCCTTCTGCAATTCAGCTTGGCTCTTCCTATACTTATGCAAACTATCATCCTCTTCTTTACTCCTCTCTTGCTTCTGTTGGAATCCACATGAAAGCATACAAATTTGCATTGAGAGTTCAAGCCATGGAGAGCAAAGGTGGGTAGCCATCCTGGGTTTCAGTCTCTTCCTGAAAACACCTAGTAAGCCCCCTACAAGTGGGGACCATGGGCTTGTTAACAGAAGTGAAGTTCGTGATGAATGCGAGAATTCAAAGTGTGAAGTATCCTAGCACATTTTCATTGGTAACAGCAATTTTCAAACCCTTCATTGGAACAGCACGGTCAAATTGCTTTGTGAAAATTCTCAGGTTAGATAAAGTATAATAAAGCTCCTGTTAGATTTTTACCTTGAGGCTGTAAACATTTGTGCAAATAATGAACTAATTTCGAAGTGCTGAAGATAATAAATTGTCTTGGAAAGCACATAGAAACCGTACCATGTTGGCCTAGCTGTAAGTCAATAATTCGGTAGAAAAATGAAAGAAAAAACACTTTTTTCCCCTATCATCTGAAAGTGGCTGCTTTTGCTTAGTGGATTTATGTCCATCTGATGCAGAAAGCACGTGTATTGATTTACGCACTGGCCTTCCATCAGCCCATGAGCTCAACATAGATTTCCTGTTTCCTCTGTCTTGATAAACCCAGTGGGCAAAGCTCCCATCAGCATGTGAGCTTAGCACGGATCCCATGCCTGTTCTTTGCCAGTGTACCCAGTAGGGTAGACCCTCCTCTACTCAGGTATGCTTGATATGGCAGGTAGGAGAAACATGGAGGACACCCTGCTTCTCCTTGTTTTTGGAAATGAGCCCCACTGCGTCCCTTGAATCAGAAGAGCACAGTGAAGCCCCCTGCTAAAAATGTGGCATCGGAAGAGTCAGGATGGAGGTGTTACACAAAGCTGCACTTCTGAGCTGACAGGCTCTGCAGTCACACAGAAAGTTTCGTGCATTTACTTCTCCACTTATTTTCTGGATGACTTGGAGCTATCATTTCACTTCTTTTCTCTTCAATGCACTCATTTATAAAAAGACTGGTAAGACGCCTTGTCTTGCCATATTGCTCTGAGAACCACTAATAAGACACTGGACAGTGGAGATTGCTATCTTCTTATAAAATACGAGATGTTTGAACTGGGCTCAAAGTATATAAGCTTCTCTTGAATCCTGGAAAGGGAGTGAGCATATATGTAAAATCGTATAAAGAAACACGTGCCTTTCAGGATCCCAGTTCTATCCTAATTTCAGAACAGCAAAGTGTAATATGTTTTAGTGTATCTCCTGCTATATTTGGGGTATAATTATACTAAAAGATTATTTGTCATTTAGCTAAAATTAGAATTTATCTGGGTGTTCTGTATCTTATATGGTGGCCGTAATTAGGGAGTGTGTATTGAACAACTGTACTTTTTTCTTTTTGTGTACTGTTCTGAGGTCTCTCTCTTTCCTCCACAGAATCATGCTGTATTTGTCTAGAGTTGATCTCACAACAATAGCAAACTAGATAGAGAATCTGCTTGTAAAGTGTCTCTCATTATTTGAACATTCCTTGTCCCTCATTTGTGAAGGACACAATGGCACACTACCCATGACTAGGGCTTGCTTGTTTCAACCATTAAGTGATTTACTAAGGTAAAGGGCTGGAGAGATGCCTGGAATATAAACACACGCTCCCGTGTTGGCCCCATCATTTCCTCTATTTCTCTATGTGAACCTTGTTCACATTTTAGGTTCTTAAAATTTGAGACTATCTTTCAACTGATATCAATTTACAATCACTGTTGACCTGGTGGGAGCTGTAATGTGGGTGCATGCCCAAGCATGAACAAAGTCATGCGTGTTTTCTTAGCTTCAATTGAGTTATGTGGATTGTTTGAAAAAAATGCACCACTTTATAGGGGAAGAAAAATCACAGACATAGCAGGAAATCTCAGAAAAGATGATAGGCTGTCCTTCTCCTGGAAGAAAAGTCTTCCAGGGCTCAGGGAGGGAATGAGAAAGACCAGGTATCATTAGGGAAAATCACAGGAATACGAGTAAGGTGTGTTGATTGGTATACATCCATGAACATCTGAGGTACCTTGTTTAACAGTAACCTTGTTTGTAAGGTAGACAGACTTGGTGGTTAGTCCTGGCGGCATGCTGAAACACTTCAACCCTTTGCTGTTTCAATCAACAAACCTCTTCTAGACCATTGGCCTGGATTCGGCTCAAGAACTTCATTAAAAATTAAATTAAATGAATCTCACTGAATATTTTGTTTTTCCTTTTGAGATTCAAGGTGATGTTTAGATACCACTACCCACTGTGTAAACTTCAAACCAAGTCAAACACATATTATGTTGGGCTGGAGAGATGGATCAGTGATTAAACAGCAGTTGCTTGCAAAGCCTGATGGCCTGGATTCTCTCCCACAGTACTCATGTAAATCCAGATGCACAAAGTGGTGCATGCATCTGGAGTTGGTTTAAGAATTAGAATCAACCCAAATGCCCATCCATGGTGGAATGGGTAACAAAACTGTAGTATATTTACACGATGGAATTTTACTCAGCTGAAAGGAAAAATGGCATATCGAAATTTAGAGAAAAATGGACTGACTTGGAGCAGATCTTACTAAGCAAACTCTCAAAAGAACAGAGTCAAACGCCACATATTCTCCCTCATATGCGGTTCCCAACCAGGTTAACCATAAACTCTAAGCAAACCAGTCATGAGAAGTGAGAGTTTATGAAAGAGGGGTAAGGGATGGGGTGGAGGGGATGACTTAAACATGAAGCTAAACCAAAATTGGTTCAAAAACCATAGAATCCTCACGTTCATAATATAACCTATTGAGCAAGTAGTGGGTGCCATCTGGCAAGAGGGGCCATGAATAGATGGGAGAGAGTCTAAGCCTGTGAAAAATTGATCAGTCTGACAATTCCTGGTCCCAGTCACAGGCTCCTTCCCTCACTGAGCTGTTGACCAAAGTGACCCCAAAACAAGGGTCCCCAAAACAAGACAGGATTCTGTCAAAGCTCTTAAATACCCACCCAAGGCCTGAGGTAGGATCCTGTTGCTGAAGAACCACAGAAAGCCATCTATTAGCACGGAGAGACCCTTTGATGTCCAGAATGGTAGCCAGCCCCAGATGGTAGTTAGTGCGGTGCTGGAAGGCACTGCATAAGCTGCCAGGGGAAGCTGGTCAATGACAGCTGGAGTAAACAGAGACCACTGACATGAAATGCAGTCTGCTGCCATAAATAGGCTGAATACACTTCCTACTGGGAGAAAACAGTGAACCAAGAAACAAACACTTGTGTAATGGAGGAGCCAAAGCCTGGGGGAGGTAATCATCAGCTTTTAATTTGGCCAAGTAATCCACTCAGTGATGGGGAGCCCTTAACTGGAACTGGGGACTCAGGGCAAAATGCACCGGGAACCAAAATCTTGGGACCCCAAAGAGAAATTCACTTTACAAGTGATTTACCAAGAGGCTACTAACAATAGAATCTAGCCAATTCAGAAATGTGTGTCTCAGTTAACCTATACTGATCTCACTCTCCAATGGAGATTCTGTTTTTATTTTTCAGAAGGATATGAGAGAGCTGTGGCTCCTCCAACCCTACAAAGAGCCACAGGCCGATTGCTGACATCCTGGCAAGAGATGATCCACCCCAGACCTACCATGGAGGCTCCACATGAAACCCCACAGAGAGTGGTGGGATAAGCAAGAGACCTATAACCACAGCCAATCAGTCAACACAGGATAAGCCAGTGAGACAGACACCAATGATTTTCAACACAACCTAAAGCAGAAGTAGAGTCCCCCTAAGAACTCAACAATAAAGCAGCCTTAATACTCACCCACCATGACTCAGGGAACTGAGCAGAAGAGGGGGCAGAAAGATTGTAAGAGCCATGGTGGGGGAGAATATCCAGAGACATGGTCCCCCTCAGTAACAACATACAAAGGGAGGTGGGTGGAACTCGGTTGACTCCTAGGCTATCCATAACCCTCTACCCCATGGACTGATCCAGACTGTCCACGGAGAAGGATATCCAACTGATTGAGGACAAGGAGGAGGGAAATTGGGGAATTGGGGATACCAGCACATTATTTGCTCATTCAATATATCTAATTATGGATATTAAAGAAAAAAAAGTGGCAAGGGGCCCTGGCATGCCCATTCCTCCCTCTTTCTCTCTCTGTCTTCGCAAATAAAAAAATATTTTAAAAGGACCTATTTATGTCTTCAAACATTCATTTCTTTATGGCGAAAACATTCAAAATCCTTCTAGCTTTTGAAATGTTCAGTACATTATTGTCACCAAGAATTCTCCTTTGATGGCCCCCAATAAGATGAAGAAAGTATATGTCTCCACACTGCTAGGGCAGATATCAGCAGTGACACTCATTTAGATGTTTTGTGATGATGTCAATACTCAACAGTGCCTAAAGGCAGGTGACCCATGTTGGAGAAAAGACTGCTTGGTCTAGGACAAGAAACAGGGTGAACTGGGAAGGCTGAAGAACATGGGATCAAAGGTGGTGAAAGGGAAAAAGAAACTGATCAAGAGCAGCTGGGGACATGGCTCAGTGCCCTAAGGGCACTAACAGTGCAATCAGAAGGGCCTGACTCACCCTACATTGTATTCCTAGCACTCACATTTAAAAAGAAAAACCATGCATGTCTGTGACCCCAGTCCTGCAGGGTTGGAAAACCAGAGAATCCTTGGGGCTTGCTGCTCAGCCAGTTTGAGTGAGTGTCTCCATGTCTAGTGTTATAGAAGTACCCAGTGGCAAAAGACAGAGCCATTTCTGTAAGAGGAGAGTGGAGTTTACTTTTACACCCGGGCAGTCCAAGCAAAGAAAGGTCTTGGCCCCGCACCCCAGTTGACAAAGGGGTTTTATAGAAACATACAGAGTGGGGTATGTGACATTAGACATGTATATTACAAGCACCTAGCAACTCACACATTTACAATGGGTTCCGGGGCAGTTCAGATAATCCTCCCCAGGTATTCTCCAGCCTCATCTTTTCCTAACTTCCTTATGACAGTTAAAGCAAGTACTTGTCTCATTGGACTTCAAAGCTCTGGTAGCTTCTCACCTCATGGTATGTAACTGGCCATCTGTGACAAACAAATGTCTGTGACAATGAATATGGGGGAGGGGCAGTAAACTCACTCTCATATTCTGGTTTGCTCTAAGACTAGGAATAATGTGGTTTAACAAATCTGTCTTTGGGAATACATTTTGCCTAGAGTTACCAAGGGGAAAAGTGCATGAGGGTGCGTGGAGAACAGTTCAGAAAGGGAGAGAATTTCTATCTGGACCAAATGGCTGCTTTTCAAGAATCCCTACAGAGGAGAACATGGAAGTGAAGAGAAGTAAGGGGTGTGTAATCAGCTGCAAAAGCCCAGAAGTGAAAAAGAAATAATTATGTATGATGATGCACACATCTTCTATTGTTCATGAGAAAAACATGGGAACAAAATAATTGATTTAATGTGGAAATGGAATAATTATTAATGATGCACTTGTTTTACGCCCTTATTTTCAATTCATTCCTTTATTTATAATATTTAAAAATCTGAAAGGACATATGAAAGAATTGTCTCATGAGCAGTTTTTGAACTTGCAAATCGTTTACTCTTCATTCTTTTAGAAAGTGATGGGCTTGTTTATTCCCTGAGGCATGCCCTGCAGATCCCACAGCCTCACTATTGAAATCAACTTCTCTTTGTTCTGAGCAATTTTTTGTTTATTTAATCTAGCTATCTTTATTTATTGTTCTCGGCTCAGGTTTTGGTAAAGAACTCCATGTTTTTGCAGCACGGAGGAAGACAAAAGGAATGAGACATAAAAACTGAGGAAAGACTACTTGGAAAATGGATGGTATGGGAGTAGGGAGAAGGGGCAAAGAGGGTAATGGAATGGGAATATTGAAGGGAAGATACAGCTCTATCTGAGCTTGGGAAAATGTCTTACACAGGATCTTATGAAGGATAACACCTCAAACACCTGGGAGGATGTTTTACATATCTGAAGGATCCTATCTCTGATAAGCCCCTTTTGAAAAGAGCTCTGCAGAGATCCCAATCAACATTTATATGGTCACCTATTGTCTCTTGATAGACAGCCTCCTAAGGTGGCCCAGAACCAGGAATACTTTAACTATGGTCTTTAAAAGAACCTCCTGAGAACTTTGCCACAGACATGACTTCAGACCAGATAGAAGTCTGTCCACTCTCCACTCCTTGCTGAATAAAGGAATCCTTGTTTGAGCGTGCTTGAGTCTGGTATACCTTCTGCCTCAATTTCCTTACAAATATGATCAAATTCCAATACATTCATGTATTAAAGTTATCAAAAATGTTTTAAAGGGCTGGAGAGATGGCTCATCGGTTAAGGCACTTATCTGCGGAGACTGATGACCTGGGGTTTGGTATGGGGAAACCTTGGCACAGTTATATTTGATTTTTTCCCGTTGAATTCCCCACCACCACCACCAAGTTCGTGCCCTCTAATGTAAAAGAATTATATACATGGACAGAAATAAGTCTTATTACACATTTATTCTAGATTAATTAGTTAAGGAGAAAGGGAATTGGATGGAAAGGCTGCCCAGCCACCATGTGGTCTGTGAGGTTCATAATATCATATTATTTAAGGAAACATGGGAAGTTACAGAGTTCTCCAGCCACCAGTGTGGGGAGAACACATGGAGAGTTTAACAGAACTTAAGTTGTTCAGCCAAATAAGCAGAAGAAGAAAAGATAATAGAGAGCTCCCATCATGAGAAGGAGAGGTTCATGAGGGAAAAAGTCTGGAGCCTGTCCACACCCCAGCCATTAGCTGGGGTGGGGTAGGCCTTACCTTCCTAAGGCCTGGATCAGAGGTCCTTCTACTCCATTGCCATGTGGGCAAGAGGCTGGCTTTCTTCTAGGGAAGTTAATTTAAGTTTTCCCCAGGTGAGTCAGAGAGACAGCTAATTGGTTCATATTTGAGCAATCAGTTTTAGCCCTCGGTTGTAGCTCTAGCTAGACACCTCCCACTCAAGGGGAGGGGTGGTCCCTGCGGACACCTGACCCTGTCACAGGTTTGATTCCCCAGTACCCACATAAATCCAGATACACAAAATGGTGCATGCGTCTGGAGTTCATTTGCAGTGGCTGGAGGCTTTGGCATACCCGTACTCACTGTCTCTCTTATTTCTACCTTTCTCTGCTTGCAAATACATAAATAGTATTTTAAAAATGTTTTTAAAAAGTTTTTTTGGTGAGAGTCTATGTGTACTTTATAGATGAAACTTTCAGTTTTATGTCACTTCTAGAAACATAAGGCCCTTCCTTGCAGGAAGAAATCACAAAATCTATGTTTTGACAATTAGAAAAGTATGTATTGGTTTATTTACTCAAATAATATTTATTGAACAGAGAAGGGGCAGGGCTGTAACCAACAAGAATCAGTTTTAAGAATAAAGAGGTGCTCACACTGACTTTATCCTTCCATGTTTATGTAAGATTACTATTAAGCAGGATATGGAGAAAAATTCTTGCCCAGTGTCTTATTTATGTAAAATTCATTTCTATAACGTTGATACTGAAAAGTTGACTTTTAAAATCTTTACCAAAAGACTGGTCTTGGTGGTGCACACCTTTAGCCCCAGCACTTGGGACACAGAGGTAAGAGGATCGCTGTGAGTTCAAGGCCAGTTTGAAACTACATAGTGAACTCCAGGTCAGCATAGGCTGTATTGAGACCTTACCTCGAACCCCCCCCCCAAAAAAAAAATTTTTACTAAGGGGCACACACATACATGAATAAGGTGAGAGCTCATGACTGAGGTGAAAAAATGTGGTTGCCCCTCATTACTTGTGAATTCTGTGTATAGGAATATGTCTCTGTTTTATAATCCATTTTTACCTAAAATCTATGTTCACTGTACTTTTGTAGTCATCTGTGGACCTCTAGGTTTTCTAACCTAGAAAACCCTTCAGAGACATTCCCTGAGATTTGTTTCCATGGTTGATTCTAAATCCTGTCAAGTTGAGAACCAACATCAGCCATCACAGATGTCCAACTTAGTTTTTGCTAATGTACTTATGGGCTATTTGCATTTCTTCTTTTGAGAAGTATCTGTTCTCTTCATTTGTCTGTTGATTGATTAAATGATTTTATTGGTGTTTAATTTTTGAGTTCTTTGTAGATTCTAGATATTAATCTGATGTCAGGTGTATCGCTAGCCAAACTTGTCTTCCATTCTTCAGGCCGTCTCTCTTCATTCTGTTGATTCAAAGAAAAGCTGTTTGGAGCTTTGGGTCCAGTGTTGGGATGATTCTAAACTTTCATTTCTTCAGGATGAATGCCAAGAGTGCCATTTCTGGATAGCATTCTAGCTGTATCTGTAGTTTTTAATGACAAGGAAAAACTCTTTTCCAGAATGACTTTGTATTTTACATTACAACAAACAATGAATGACAGCTTAAGTTTCTCTATATCTTCTTCAATATTCTGCACACCCACTATTTTATTGATCTTTTAAATGTGTGATGACATTATACATTTCTTTAATAGCCTATGATATTAAGGATTATTTCATATACTTACTTGCTTCTTCATAATTGTTATTGATTCCTGAAAGATCTACATATATTTTGGCCATTGCTTCTTTTCTGGTTTTATAGCCTGTAGGTGTTCCCCTCTCCTCCCCATCCCATCTTCTCTCCCTACCCACCCCCACAGTCTGTGTCTTAGCTTTTCATGTTCCTCACAGGGAATATTTTCATTATTTCCTCAGAGAAAAAAAATAATTTTGATGAATTATAATTCATTAGTTATAAACTTCAGAAATTTACTAATTTTTCCTTAATGCAACATTTTCTTGGTGTGAAGTCTGAGCACTCAACTTAGCCCATGGAATTCTATGATCTGAGTCGATTTATTTTTGTGTGTCAACTCTAAGGGCTGAGTTGGGGATCATCTTTTTGACTTGAGCTATTTGTTTAAAATATCTTTTCTAGCTCACATGCTTTGATGGTACTCTTACTCAGCATTAGAGCTCCTGGGCTTTTACAGGCTTTTAGAGAAGCTTTCTTTGTGCTGTTGAAGGCAATGAATTGGTACAACCCTTTTGTGATGGCTAATCTCTGGTTGTAAAGATGACAGGATTTAGACTCCCCATGGAAAACAAATCTCTGGTCCTGTCTGTGAGGGGTTAGATTACTCGAGGCCGGAAGTCCCATCCTAACTTTGGGCAGTACATCCCATGGGCTGAGTTCCTAGCTTGTACGACAAAGGAGAGAGCCTTCTTAATATACAGCATTCTCTCTCTCTCTCTCTCTCTCTGTCTCTCTTTCTCTTTCCTCCCTGCTGATGTGAAGATATAATGAGTTGATTTCTGGTCCTGCCACACTTTCCCCACCATGATAGAGCCTACCCTCCGGAACTATAAGTTGAATTAAACCCTTTCCTTCCATTAGCTGCTCTGGTAGGATATTTGGTCCCAGCAGCAAGGAAGTAACTGCCACACCTTTACATTGGAGCTGACGTTGGTGTCATACCTCCTGCTCTATGTCACTGCTGTGTACTATGAAGGAATTTCTTAGCGTATTTGACTTACTACCTTCACCGAGTTACCATGGACACCTTAGAGACGCCATGCTCTGATACCATGGATGCGATATATGTGAGGCTGTCTGGGAAATAGGATTCAAGTCCCACTACAGTGATGTTAACTAATCTGTCTGCTGGCTTCACCTCTGATTTTACTCATTCAGAATTTCTTAGGATGAGTCATGGCTGCCTCTATGAACGTGTTCCACATCAGATGGTTCTCAGATCCTGGCTCTGCTCAGGCCAATTGTTGGGTGAGAGCAAAATTAAGCAGGATTTTGAAGTGTTCTTGGTATAAAGAAAGGTGCTGAAAGCCACAAGCTTGTCAGTGCAGTATGGTCCATAATATGCCTCACCCTGTACACCATGGGCTCACTTCATGGGAGGAATGGGAGGGAGTGATTACCAACACATTCGTCAGAACATAAGAACAATATACGCCTTGGAAGCCTTCATAACAGATGAACACGTCTAAGTTTGTGTTTTCCTTGTAAGTTTCCTATGAGTGTTCCTATACAAGCTTTACGTCACTTCCAATGACTTGTGGACGAAGATATTTTTCATGTGTAAAGGCTTCACGCTGTAACTCAGTCAGTCCTGAACTGCACTTACCCCTCAATGAAACAAACAAGCAAGCAAGCGACCACTTGCATCTCCCTTTTTATTAACTCTGTTGAGCTTTAGATAAGACTCCTTTAAAGCTTTGAATAGGACCACTAAAAAGGGTTTTGTACAGAGGTCAAATGAGTTTCTTGATAAAATGCTGGGCTGGCCTTCCTACCTTTGCCTTTTGTTTCTCATCCACCTAGAAGAGCAGAGAGAAGGGTCATTAACAAGTGAGTCTGAGTGACTTGTTTAATTTATTAAGCGATTCCCTCCATCCATTAATTCAAATGTGACTTCCCTGTGTGGAATTCATCATTTTCTCATGTGTACATGCTTGTGACAAAGCTCCAGTCTTCTGATTTATGAACCTCTTCCCTAGCTTCCTTTAAATGTAACTTATTTCAGACCCACAGATAAAAGTTACTGTGAGCAGGTGCCCACCATGAACCATTTCTAGCCTGAATGTCTGCAAAGTGCTGTGCTCAGTTTTACTGCTTGGCAATGGCTCATTAGGACCTTGACCTATTGCTGTTGACTGGCTTGAGGCCAAATCAAAGCAGGTATAATTCAGAACTCTTATCTGTCCCAGCCTTCAATGCCTCCTGCAGTGAGAGATGTCTGCATTACAGGAGCTCTGGAAAGCACTGAGTTTGGGATCCGCTAAAGTTATGAATGGAAGAAAATTCAACTTGTTCCTTCTAACAGCAACTCAGGCTCCCCGTTAGCCACAGTGAGGCCTGATGCTGAAATGTGTAAAAACAGGAAATTATTAAAGAGCAGTTGCAAAGAACGCCAGGAGGTGGGAGTCCTTCAGGTTTGGCACACAGCTTTCTCCTGCATTAAATATTCACTGTTGTCATTGCAAGGAAATGAATATTAGCAATTATGAGCTAGAGACATCTAGACTAATTGTGCCTTGATGGAAAAGACAGCTAAGTGAGCAATGATCTGAGATATTTCACTTGTGAATTTGGGGGAAGAATTTTTGGTTATTAAAAATCGAGTTTTCCACAGCTGCAACAGCAAATTACCACAAACCTAGCAGTTTAAAATAACCCAAATGTAGCATTTACAGCTCAGATCAGATCAGAGGTCATCTAGTTATGTGCCTTTTGAGAGTTTTTTTGGGGGGAAAGAATAGCCATCAGAATATGGCAGAATTTGGTGACTCCATGAGGTCATTCATGAGGTTGCCAGAGATGCTTTTGTGTGTGCTTGTGTGAATGTGTGTTCTTGTGTGTGTGTGTGTGTGTGTGTGTGTGTGTGTGTGTGTGTGTAAGCCCACACTCCCTGTACATGCCTGCCCAGTCCAGAAGAGAGTGTTGGGTGTCCTTCCTTTACTGTTCATCCACATGTTTCCTTGAGACCAAATCTCTCTTTGAACCTGGAGCTGCCATATTTTAATCAGACTGGATGACCAGTGAGCTCCACAGGATTGGGGTTACATACATCCTGCTATTTACATGGGTACTAGGAAATCAAACTCATGGGGAATTAGGTTCTCTCGGGTCTTCATGCCTGCATGGCAAGCACTCTTACCTGCTGAGCCATCTCTCCATCTCCTCAGCTTGTGGGTTTTTAAAAATTTATTTGCAAGCAGAGAGACAAACAGAGAGCATGGTGTACCAGGGTCCCTAACCACTGCAAACAAACTCCAGATGCATGTGCCACTTATGCATCTGGCTTATGTGGTTACTACAGAATTGAACCCTGGTCATTAGGCAAGTGCTTTAACCGCTGAGCAATCTCTCCAGCCCCAACTTGCATTATTGATGGTCATTGGCTGAGCACTGTCTCCAGCTTTCAGAGACAGTATCCTTTTGCTTTTCTAAATGTCTTTTTATTTCTCTACTTATATGACCTGAATGACCTGAATTTTTGTCTTTGACATTGCACTTTTACTAAAAGATATGATGTCATTTGACTATTTTGGGGAGAGATGCAAGGCTGGTAGGAGGAGAACCTGTGTGTACATGGGGGCTGTAGAAGGAAGCTTCTCTTTACCAAGGAATGACCCAAAGCTCTGCACCTGCTCATGCTCCTCTTTTCTCTAACGGTGGCTCAGCATCTCACAGAAAGTGCCTCCCACTGCTTGCGTTGCATCAGGAGGTTATCGTTGTCAGAACCAGTGACATCACGTAGAGCAACTCCACTTCCTCTCTGTAAAGCCCCCTCAGATGCCCAGAAATGCCTCCAAGTATGTATGCCAAATAAGGAAGTCCACTTGCCTTAGTCGGTGGTAAAATGCTTTGAGCACTTTTATATTTATTTTTTCAAGCAGTATTTTATTGAGCTGCATAGAGGCTGTATAAGGAGTGGAGGGCACCAGTGACTTCTGTGATATTGACAAGACCTTTATCAGGGCTTAAGTGTTCCTAGCTGCTCCGTTCTTAAAGCCCAGGTTCATCCATGGCTGTAGGGATACTTTCTTCTCACAGTCGGAAGTTATAGCCTGGTCTACTAAAACGGACTCCACAGAAAATCCTGACCTGATAAAAAATGTCCCAAACTGAGAGACAGTAAAGGGACTGTTGCAAATAATTCCCACACACCTCACCCCCCCAATACCAGGTTCCCATTGGACGATAAAGGTGGGATGTGTGATTCCAGAGGATGAAGTATAACTCTATACAGTCCTCTTTCGACATACAGCAGCAAAGAACCCACAGCACAAAAATATAAACACCATGTTTAGCAACATGAGGTGACGAGTGTGACCTAGTACCAAGTGTATGAAGAAAGTTAGTGGAAGAACAATGACAGGTGAGGGGCACCCTGGGGATGGAGTTTGTCTCCCACAGGAACAGTGAGAGTGCACCTGGACCTCGAGGGCACCCACAGGGCCCAGCAAGAAGGAGCTGTGGGGGAAAGTACAGTGCCACCCTAGGCCTGAGACATCGACAGAGGTTCTAAAGAGTTCCAAGTGGACTTCCATGAACCCCCTGAGAAAGGCAAGGTGACATTACTAACAAAAAGAATAACAAACAAATGAAAACTACAGCCATCAGGGAACTGCCAGGCTGGGCTTTGAGGTCTCCCTGTTGTCCACCCAGGCTGCAGGTGATCCTGATGACTTTTGTCTTCCCCTTGCCTCACTTCCTTTAAGATGGCCCTTCTTAGAGTAAAACCAAGCTCCTGGGTTTCTATAAAAATTTCAGCGCTCTTGTCAGAAGCGCTGTCACTCTCATCACAACACTCGTCCCAAGGGGAAAAGCGCAATCCTGAGCCACAGTCCCCTTGATCTCTACACAAGTCTGGAGGTCACCTTTATCTCTGTGTCTATGCCATCAGCCCATCAGCGGGACTTGGCCTGCTGTTGGCTCACACCGCGACTTTAGTCAAGGAGGTAATGGGATGTCTCCTCTGTCCCCACCTCCTCATGGAGGGTCAGGAAGGCAGAAAAGGCTAAATGGCCAAGAGGCAAAAGAGAATAAACCAATGGCTGGCTACATGTCAGGCAAGATGGAATAGAGTAGTTTGAATGAAATATCCCCCATAGGCTCATGTATTTCGAATACTCAGTCCTCAGCTTTGGGAAAGCCTTGGAGCCTTTGAGAAGCGGAGCCTTGCCAGAAGAGGTGTGTCACTGGGGGCAGACCTTGAGGTTTATTAATCCAGCCTACTGAGTGTTCAGGGCTCTCACACTGGGACTATTTCCTTCTTGTTAATGTGTGATGGTGTGAGTCATCTTCCTGCTCATGCCATGCTTTCCCTACTATGAAGAGACTTCCCCTCATAACTAATAGGAAGCAGCAATAAACCCTTTCCTCCCACAAGCTGCTTTTGGGCCAAGCAATGAGAAGGTTAATTGCTACAGGGAAATGAATGGATGTGTTAGGAAACTATATCCAGCCTTGACTTGTCCATGAAATTATATGCTAGCTGTCATCTCATCTGACTTTGACAAGAATGTTACTGAACTACCCACCTCCTTGTTGCAGATGAGGAGGCCAAGGACTGTTGGCTTACATGCATATGCATGGCCAGAGCTATTCTGAGGATGATTTCAGGATATGCTTCAGTTTTCAAATATTTTTTTTAACCACATTGTGTTCAATTGATGAATTAATCATTTGTACTGAACTGCTTAGAAATACTCCTTCTGTCTCATCTTCACCGAATGAACTTACTCAGTAAACATTATCAGGGGCTTGCAGCAGGACATTTTTTTAAATTGCTATGCATGTGCAATTTATCAGAAGCTGTGATTTCTGCTCAGTGGAGATCCATTTAACTTTAGATTTTATGAAAATATGCAATAATGTGCCTGAAAAACATACAAAGAACTGTCACAATAAGGTGTGATGTTGAATTCAGGAACATTAAAATTATTCTAACTGGTACTTAGTGCTTAATGTCCCCAGATCTTATTAACACAGCCACTGGAGAGGCCAGATGAGGAGCTCATCTGGTTTTGTGAAATAACTCATTGTCCTGGAGGGTTGCAGGGGAGAATACATTATGGTATTCACAGCTAGTTCTAATCTGAGGCTTATTTTTATAATACCCCTTCTCGGAAGGATAATGATTTACTTTATAAGTGATAATCTCTTTAAGGCTTTCAGTAATCTCTTATCTAAGAAAAAAGTCTACATTATTTTACAAAACTCCGAGATATGAAAGTAAAATACTATAATTTATTCACTAATATTAGATTTACAGTCATTTGAGAAAAAACATGATTGATCTTTTTAATTAAAGTTATTAAAGACTTCAGAGAATCTTTATTCAAGCCTATGGATGACACGTTCATGAATTCTCTGCTGGTACTTTCATGAAATATTTGCATTTTCTGTTCTTTTGTATCATTTAAGTAGAAGTGAATGGTATACATATGGTTGAGTAATTCTTCTGAGGACCCTTGAGGAATCTGTGTTTTGTTGCGATTGGATGGTTATACCAGATATGAAATATGCATCTATGTTTCTGGCTCTGGCATACATACAAGCATTGCTACCTGTAAAGAGAAGGAGAAGAGGAGAGCTATCAATGGGACAGATACATGCTGAGTAAGCTGAGTGACCAGGGAAATGGTTACAACTTCCCTGAAGTTCAAGTTCAACTGAAAGCCATCTGGGAGCACCCCACCTTCTAGTGCTTCTAGCTTCTTTTAGCTTTCCTTCTAGTGCACTGGCTCTTTCACTCATACACCACTAGGAGCTATTTATTCTGTGTCTGCCTTGTAGAAAGCAGTCAACTGCATACATGAAAATAAATAAGACAGTCCTAATAGATTCCTATTCACTGGGGAGGGGACAGTTCACAAGCAAGCAGCCATCAGCAGTGGAAGCTTCAAGCACTGACAGATGCCATTTAGTCACTTTCATTGGTTTCCGCCCCTGCCTCTTGAGACAGCAGCAAATCGCTGCAGGGAAAGGGGAACAGGGAGGCATAGTGAATAAATTAGAATTCTTAAGAATTTCTGAAATAGTCCTAAGCATACTTCAGTCATTTTTTCCCTACATATTTATACGAAGTGGTATTCTCAGCACCGACAATTATAAAACCAAAGAAGCAATCAACTGAAGAACATTAAAGACTCTCTACTCTCTACAGTATCAAATGTTCAGCCATGATCTAATTTCTTAGGTGAAAATAAGCATATTCTTCAGTTGCGGGACACTGAGAAATCAGGATGGGATGGAGATGGAAACCATCTCCCTGCTGGACATTTGTCATAGTCAAGAAGGTGCTATATCAGCTGCTGGAGGAGCAAAGTTTAAACAAGCTGTGTATCTTGCAAGCTATGATATCAATCAGCCAGGCAGGATGAACCCAACAGTGCAATCGTGGTACATAAATTATGGGGGTAACCAACCGCTGTCTGATTGGATAAGAGGCTCTGCTTAGTGGAAAGGAGAGGAAATTCACACAGTATGGACACGTAGTATGGAGAATCGAATCAAAACTTATGGCTTGGAAGGACATAGACGCCAGAGGGAAGCTTCCACTGTGCTTTAGCTAAAGAGATGTCATGCCCATCAAACAACCTTCTACAGGTATATATTCAAGCCCTTTGATTAATGCTATTCTCTTTTGGTTAGAAAACCTTCTTTTTTCAGATGGAGGCAAATACTGGGGAGACCCAAGATTCATGAAAATGACAAGCAGAAGAGAAAGCCCAGGACATAGCACTGGACCAGTCATCTTTATCACACCCTCCAGGGCTCAGAGACCATCGCCAAAGTAGTTGTGGAAAGCACATGAGTTCTGTTCTCACTGCGAGCCAGAGAACTGACTCTATGGAGATGCTGGGAGATACCGAGGAGACTCAAAACTCATCAAAGTAGAACATAAGAGGGTGTCGAGAGCAGAGGCTAAAGGAGATTTCTGCCATGCCTTCCAAGGCAGAAGAGGATGCAGGAAAAAAATGTAAGAACCACAGAATGCATGGTTATACTTTGGGGTGCTACTCTCCTGACATGAACTCACTGGTTCATTCCTGATCCCATGGTAGAACTGATACACCCATAAGTCCACCATGGCTCTGAGCCCATCAACATTTTGACATGAAGGGTAGAGTTGGACGAAGGGAAGGTGCCAACGAAACAGAGAAAGGACCCCCTTGATAGGGGAGGGTCCTCAGGGGATGAGGGAGAAGGGAATGAAAGAAAAAAAAGGAGAAAGGGATGAGACAATGATCAAATCACTGTATAGTCATAAATCAAAGTTCTTAATTGTTGTAATCAACTTCTTCAGTGCTATGACAAAGAACCCAACCAAAAGCAGCTGATGGGAGGAAAGGGTTTATTTTGGCTTACAGACTCAAGGGGAAGCTCCATCACGGCAGGGAAAATGATGGCATGTGCAGAGGGTGGACATCACCTCTTGGCCAACATCAGGCAGACAACAGAAACAGGAGAGTGACAAACACTGGCAAGGGGAAGCTGGCTGTAACCCCCATAAGCTACACCCAGCAACACACCTCCAACAAGGTTCTAGTACCCAAACTGCCATCAGCTGGGGATTGAGCATTCAGAACACATTTGTTTGTGGGGGATACCTGGCTCAAACCATGACATCAATAAAAATAAATACTAAAGAAAAGAGCATACATATTCCTATGAAATTTCCTTTATTCTTTAATGATAAAAATCCTGTGTATACCAGAGAATTGTCTTGAAATAAGCTTCCTTAAGAGTTCATGTAACTAAACGTTTGCTTGACCTATTTTCAGGTGAAAGAGACTGCAAAAAAATTAAGAAGCCCTACATGGGGCCACTCAGTGTGAAACAGTGATGTTGAGGGCACTGGAGGAAATTCTGGGAGCTGGTGATGGAAAGGCAGAAAGGCGAACATGGTAAGCATTGCTAAGCTGAGCGTGGCTGCCGGTTCAGGAGGCAGGAACAGTTTAGGAAGGTGAGTTCTGAAGCAGGAGGAGGTTGTGTCGGGCAATGATCTTGAACTCTAAGAGGTGAGGTGTTGGCACTGGGTTTCACTGTGGAAGAGCAGGGGATGAGATGGGGATCCAGGAGGAACGTCTCCTGGGACCTAGTGACAATTGTCTTCTGTGACTGTGCTTGTCCCCTGCCCACTCACCTTGCAACTGTAAACTCTTGGCCTCAATGCCCTCTGGGTTCTGCTTTCTTAAACTGAGTTTTCTCCTCCATCTGAAGTTCAGATATGCTTATGAAGAGCCGTTAGCTCACTCAGACTCTGTAAACTACAGATATGCAGTGATCCCCTCTCCTCATTATTTAAAACCATTTTTTTTTCTAAACAGGAAGGGATAAAATGCATTTCTTAGAAACAAAATAATCCATGTGCAAAATGTTTCAATTTCCTTGATATGCACATCGTTGCTAAGCAATTGACAAGCATTTTCTCACTTTTTAAATCCCCAAACCACTGAAATAAATGCAATTATCAGCATAAAAATTTGCATGTTCTCCAGCTTATGAGACCCGAGGGAAGGAGTGGAGGAGTCCAGCCTCATTCTAAAATTTCGTATCTTTTTATTGCACTGTACTTGCTGTCTTTCCAGACCTAATTTTCTCTTTGCATATTCCTGATCAACCCTATCCTGCTCTTTTTTCCCCTTGGTCCTTTGGCACAGTGGCAGTCTGAGAAAGCAAAGAAAAAATATCCAGTAACATAGGACCTGGCTATTAACATTCCTCCCCACCTTCAGCTCTGGCTCTTTATTGCATCCTGTTGGCTGATTCTTAATGAAAGATCACTCTACAGTCAATATTTGTTTATTGACTATGTACTATGTAAATAGAGAAGACTATGTTATAGGGGGAAGACTTCCTCATTGCAAAGGAAATTTGCTTTCTTTTTTTTCCCCTGCAAAACAAGGCCTTGCTAAGTCGTAGAAGTTGATGTTAAATTTACAATCCTCCTGCCTGTATTAGCATGCGGGGCCAGAGTAAATTTTTCTCAAGGCGATTTGGAAACACCAGTGTCAGGATTTGCTTTTAAAATATGTAAGTTCTATGCAGTGAGACAGGATGCAGTACAGCTCCATTTTTTTTTTACTCCGTGATTGCCAAGCCTTGTGTTTTATTTGATGAGCAGTTTCTTACTGAAACTTTTGTTTAAGGAACTTCCCCCTTCTCACTTTCTCTGCCAATTAACGTCCAAACTCTTGTTTCGTGTATGATCACCTGATGCTAGAGAACCCATCTTCTAACATCTAATTAAAACTGTTTTTATAATACTGACAAAAAAAAACCTTCATTCAAACGAATGCCTTTTGTTTGAATGGAAGCTTTTTATTAAAACAAACACAAGTTATTTAAAGGAGAACAAAATTCAATCTGTAAAGCTGAGCAGACCAGTGAGTCATCCCCCACCAACCTCCCACCCGCCTCCTCCTGACTATCCATTCTGTGACTTCTCACTGAGTCAGGCTGGGTTCAGACGCACACCATTCTGAAAGTGAGGCGTATCTCTTGCCCTATGTCTCAGATTTGCTCAGCCATGAGTCTTCTCTGAGCAAATGCCTCCTTTACTGGATACAATAGGATTACTTCCCCTTTAGTCCTGCTGATGAAAGGCAAGGAGACAAGAATGAATGAAACGTGGTAGCAATTGACAAAAGTAAATATTTCACTGTCATAATTTCTTTCATTCTTTTGGAGAGTAAGCTTTTTAGATGACCCTGAAAATAAAAATTTTTAAAGATATTTTTTGTCCTGGTTTCTTTTTTTTTTTCCGCATGTGTACGTGGTGTGCTGTGCATATGTGTATGTGTTCATAGATGTGTGTAGGCGATGTGTACATGTGAACACCAAGGTCAGTGTCAAATGTCTTCCTCAGTCAGTCACTCTGAGCCTTATTCTTTGAGACAGAGTCTCTCACTGAACCTTCAGCTCATGAACTCAGCTAGGCAAGATCGCCAGTGTCTCCTCTCTCCTGTGCTGGGATTATAGGCTTGCGTCACTATGCCCAACATTTAATATAGCTGCTAAGGATTTGAATTCAGTTCCTCATCATCATATGTCTAGCATTTCACCCCCTGAACCATCTCCCTCCCTCATTTTGATTTCTTAATAATGAAGTCGTCATAAGTCACACATAGAATAATTCTTGTCAGAGTGTCATCATACCTAACAGAATATAAATTCATAGTGATAAATTATTTATCTTTGCTCAGGGTAGACACTAATAGATATTTACTGACAGACAAAAAGATGAATAAAGAAATGAGATAAGGTCAAAACTTCTAAGAGCTTTGAAGAACATGATGAATCTAATTTAAGTAATATTATGACTTTGAATTTTTTTATATTTTCAACTTATTGATATAATACTGGATAAATACGTATAGGCATTTGATGACAACAGACCATAAGACTAGAAGAGTTTTTTTTTTTCTACTCATCATATATCTCTTATACACTACAACCGAGGCATTTTGGTATCATTTTTGTTTCCATAGGAACAGTAATTTTTGAAAGCAAAAGGAATGCTAAGAGAAAAGGCATGTGTGGAAAAAAAATTACCTTTCAAAACATTAGTTCATACCTCCCATAATACTGTGGAGTGCCTGCTGAGCTATTCATATGGAAAAGGAATAAGAAAATAAGACATTGCTGAAGGCTTTCTCAGCTAGAAGGACTCACAGCTGGTTACAGAAATGGTTAGAGATCAGTGAGTTTGAATTTGGGGAACAAAATTAAAACCAAGCTGGTTGTGGTGGCACACACCAGTAGGATATTGCTGAAGAGGCAGAGGCAGGAGGATCATGAGTTCCAGGCCAGCCTGGGTTACACATTTTTTTGCCGGGCGTGGTGGTGCACGCCTTTAATCCCAGCACTCGGGAGGCAGAGGTAGGAGGATTGCCTTGAGTTCAAGGTCACCCTGAGACTATATAGTGAATTCCAGGTCAGCCTGGACTAGAGTGAGACCCTACCTTGAAAAAGAAAACAAACAAACAAAAAAATTAAAACCAAACAGTAGCCGGAATGTACAGCAAATGATTATAATAAGCATCTCCTATCCCATCCGGAGTTGCCATATCCCCTTCCCCTTCCTCTTTGCTGTCCTTGGGCCCAAGCATCACTCCTGTGCACTGTCTGTTCTTGCATCCTGGGAAGGACTTCTTAACTACTTTAAGTCACCTTGACCTTGAAAATGCCTTATTTTTTTTCCAGGTCATGCTTTGCTTTGGCTCATTGCGGGCTGGATGTCATTGTCTTCCATTTAAGTGAAGAGGTGTTTCAGGCTTGCAAAAGCCCAGGCATGCACAAACGAACATGACCAAGACTGAAGTTGTTCTGACTTCCTGTCGTTTTCAGTTGTGACTGTATTGCAGAGACTAGCATCTTCTAAGGTTTCTTTACCCAGAATTCCCAGGGAAGGGGTGAACTTCTTAGAGGCTCTTTAGCTTTCATGGTTTGTAAAGGAGAAACATTAGGGGTTCAATGGATTTCCTGGGTTGGAAAGGAAACCAAGGAGCACACATTAGGAAGCCGGCGACAATACTTCTTTCTTAATATTCTGGAGGCCAGAGCCTGGTGGAGATGTCGCAGGGCCCAGTGCCCAGATGGCAAGTTTAATGCTCTGAGGCTCTCGCTCAGATACCTCCCCTCTCTGTTCCAGGGCTGGTGGCTCCTAGGGATCCCCAGCTGCTGACCACATCCCTGCAAGTCCTGCCTCCTCCTATACATGGCCTTCTTCCCCATCAGCGTGATTCCAAATCTTTCTTGCTTTATTTTGTTTTGAGGCAGGGTTTCACTGTAGCCCAGATCCTAGAACTCATTCTGGCTCAGGCTGACCCAAAATCCATGGCAATCTTCCTACCTCAGCCTCCTGAATGCTATGATTACAGATGTGAGTTACCTACCACATCCGGCTTTCTTCCTCTCTTTTAAAATTGTATTTGTATTGATTTATTCCTGCACATGTGTGTATGTGTGTGTGTGTGTGGTGCACATGGATGTTGTATACATGTGCTTATAGAGACCAGAGGATAATCTTGGGTGCCACACCTAGGAATATGTCTAACTCCTTTTAGGAAGGGTCTAATGATAGACCATCTGAATAAAGACATGGCCTGGAGCTCTGTAATGAGTCTAGACTAGCTGGCCAGCAAGGCCCAGAAATCCATCTGTCTCCACCTCCCCAGTGCTGGGATCATTGGCACGTGATGTCGTGCCTGGCATTTTATGTAGATTGTGGGGATCAAACTCAGATCATCATGTTTGCAAGGTCAGCACTTTACCCACTGAGCTCTCTCCCCATCCCTTCCTCCTCTCTTTATAAGAACCATAGTGGTTGGTTTTATGGCCACATATATAGTGGGCTTCATGTCAACTTGGTGACATCTGGAAAGACCCAGTTTTCAGACAAGACCATATTTTAAGGCAATAGGGGCTAGAGTTGAACATTATTCTTGCGGACACATACTTCCATCCACTCTGTGGGTAAGTTTCCAGATTGTAATGGGATCTTGGCAAGAGACTGACTACACAGGTTTGGATAGGGTATTGTCAATGCGAATGACATTCACCAATGTGCAGAGCATGCTGGGAGCATTACTATTCTCACTCATGTAGAGAAGGGTTGTTGTAACAGAAAGGATGGATGCAAAGGCTGGCAGTTATATTTCTCAATAAGTTCTCATGTAATAAATGCTAAGAAATACACAGAACATGTTCTTGTTGGATAGTTATCTTTAATGTGTCTCAGTGAAAATGGAAAATCTCATGTGTTACTGATCTGGCCACAGGTAGGGCCAGACCTAGCCCTGCACATGGGATCAGAAAGCAATGCTGAGGGCTGGAGAGATTGCTCAGTGGTTAAGGCACTTGCCTGCAAAGTCCAATGACCCAGGTTCTGTTCTCCAGTACCCACGTAAAGTCAGATGCACAGAGAGGTGCATGCATCTGGAGTTTTGAAGCAGCTGGAGGCCCTGGCTCATCCATTCTCTTGTCTTCTCCTCTCCTCTCTTCTTTCTCTCTCTCTCTCTCTCTCTCTCTCTCTCTCTCTGTTTGCAAATAAATAAATTAAATTTTCTTTGTAAAAAAAGATGATCTTTGGTTTCCAGGGTCTCTGTTGCTTCTGGTCAGTGTCTGGATTCATTTCAAGACTATCTTCCTCAAGAACTGAGAAGAAAGGTGGGTGGAGAGTGCTTAGGTTTCTGCATGCCATTTTGTGATTTCATTTACCATGTGCATGACAGTTAACTTCACACTTGTATTTTCAGATTCAGTAGCTCTGTGGAGATTCAGCTCAAATATACAAACGCTTTCCTGGGTCTTACTATTCCCAGTCGACACGCTAGAACGGGGCTCAGTATCTTCCCCACTCGGCCCCTTCTACATGTAGACATCATATCAATATTAGCAATGCAGGGTGTGACTTCAGTAACGAGAAGGGAACGGCCTGACTTTAACCACAGCTTGTGTAAGTGTGCACTATGCAGATGTATGTATGCATGTTCAGAGGGGTATGGTTCCCATGTGTTGGAGGTACCCATGCATATGGGTTTATGAAGACCAGAGATCAATGTTTGGTGTTCTCACTCTTTCTCCACTTTGTTTTTTTTTTGAGATAAGGTCTTTTACTGGGCTTGGAGCTCATCTGTCCCCTCAGATATGCTGGCCAACAAACCCTGGGATCCACTTGTTTCCACCTCTCCGGTGCTGGGATTAAAAGCACGTGAACAGCACACCTAGCTTTTGTGTGGGTTCTGGGGATCTGAACTCAGGTCCTCATGCTTGTGAGACAGGCACTTGACTTTCTGAGCTTTCTTCCCAGCCTTTAACCTAGTTATTCTGAAAAGCTAAAATGTGCAAGAGTTTTTTATTCTTATTCTTTCTTTCATTTGCTCCAAATGATTGTCGTAGATTGTCGCTATTCCTTACAATGTGATCTCATTTATATGTGGAATCTAAGTGTTACAATGGCAGTTATCGGAGTCTGGGGTGCTGGGTAGTGGAAGGAGATATTAGAAAAATTGTACAAAGTTATACTTAAGCCAGAGTAATATGTTCAAGACATCAATTGTACACTGTGGTGACTACGGTTAATGAGAACAAATTGTGTTCTTGAGAAAAACTAAGAGAGAATGTGTTAAGTGTTCTCGCCGCAAATGTGGTAACCACGTCGAGTGAGTGCTGTATTTGCTGATCAGCTGAACTTGACCATTGCACATGAACTTCAAGACATCGAATTGCATGCACTAAATGCACAATTTTAGCTGTCAGTTGAAAACAGAAATTCGAAAAAAGAAATCGACCTTTTATATAACCCTTAAAAATTCTTTCTGCTTAAAATCTTTCAGAGGCAACCATCTTTCCCCTTATCATTACAGTTGTTTTTCTTGGAGTCAGTATTCACATAAATGCAATGAATCTGGGTGGTCATGCATGTGCCTAGCTGGTTTCTTGCAGCACATTTCTGATATTTGACTATCACCGTGGGGTCATGAGGGCCTTAGTTGGTCCCTTTGGGGTAACAGGGAACCATGTCTCAGGGTATTCCTACCCACTCTGTGGCTCTTACAATCGGCCCACTCCCTCTTCCACAAAGTTCCCTGAGCCATGGCAGGCCTGTTGGCAGTCTGATTTAGTGTTGAGTTCTCTGTAGCCTCTGGATTTCTGCTTGCGTAGGTTTTGATTATTGTGTCTGTCACCATCACGCTGGGGCTGGTTGTCAGGCTAGTGGTGAGGGGGAAATAGAGTGATGGAGAGTCAGCGCTCAGTGCTTGTCCTTGGGGTACCTTAAATCCTGGAACCAGCTATTTCAGTTCATTGCCTCTGTGTGCCGAGCAACCTACGGATACCATTTCAGAAGTCATGGTGGTGCCATGAGAAAGCCAGGATGATGCTGGAAATGGGAGTGGTACCCTGATCACAGCTGCTGGCTCCAGCATAGACAGGGACGTGTGGACAAACTCATGTAGTTCCTTGAACACAAATCTCTATGGAAGCCAGTGTGAGAGTCACCACTGGTCACTTCATCACTTCAGTCACTATTTGGGGTCCTCTGCTCTTCCAAGTCTGCAGTACTGTTCTTAAGGATTTTGATCATGGTTGCATCATGGAAAAGACCCTTGTTCCTGCACTTATGGAGCTCAGAAAGCATGCAGCTCACAGTAGGAAGGCTAGCATACTCACTTCTCTTGGAGTGTGTAGCTATGTGCACATGTATGTGCAGGTGCAGTGCAGGCCAGAGTCGACATTGACTGTCTTCTTTGATCATTTTCTGCCTTTGTTTTTGACACAAGGTGTCTCATTGAACCTAGAACTCACCAATCCAGCTAGACTTGCTGGCCAGCAAGCCTGAAGCATATTCTCGTCTCTGTCTCCGCAGTGCTGGAATTACAGTTGCGCACCACCATATCAAGCTTTTATTTGGTGCTGGGGACCTGGACTCAGGTACACCTGGGTGTTCTTTATTCACTGAGCCATCCCCCAGCCCCTGGTGCCTGGTGCTTTCAGGTCAGATGACCACAGCTCTGCTAGAATGATGGCCATAGTGAATTATGGGTCAGAGGAAACCAAGCCCTTGAGATATTCAATAACCCCTTGGGCAGCCCATCGTGCTTCAGCTCCTGGCTAACTGTTTTTGAAAAGGGACAAATAGTCTATGCTTTTTAATGTTTGCAGGTCATTGGGTTGCCATAGCAACTATCTATCCCCAGCATCCAGAGCCAATATATGTGACTGGCACTGCAGCTTCCTAATAAACTTTATTTGCAAAGCAAGTGATGGGCTCGGCTTGGCCAGCAGCCCCTGTCCTGGCCAACACCTGCGCTGTCATGTGCTTTACACCGCAGCACAGAGCTTCTGACAAGCAAAGGGTTCAACAGGGCTGATGTGCAAATGCATCATTCCCAGCGTCAACTGTAGGCCCTGCTAGACAGTGTCTTTCTCCAGGCAAGAAAGCTGCTATTCAGGTGACAGCACTATATTCCTCATGTGAGATGCTCTGTCAGATTCTCAAACAAACTTTACAGCTTGGAAATTGCAATAGTGAGTATCTCAAATTTGATTATGTCATTGTTCTAGGTTGCAGCCAATATCTTACTTGTCTGTTTATCTATCTATCTATCTATCTATCTATCTATCTATCTATCTATCTATCTATCTATCTGGCTATTTAGCTAACATCTATCAATCTATCTACTATCTATCTATCGATCTATCATCTATCTATCTATCTATCTATCTATCTATCTATCTATCTATCTATGTATCTATCTATGTATCTATCTGTCTATCTATCTATCTATCTATCTATCTATCTATCTATCTATCTATCGATCGATCGATCGATCGATCGATCGATCTATCTATCTATCTATCTGGCTATTTAGCTAACATCTATCAATCTATCTACTATCTATCTATCGATCTATCTATCTATCTATCTATCTATCTATCTATCTATCTATCTATCTACCTTTATTTATTTATTTAAAAGAGAGAGATAGTATAGGTGCACCAGAGGCTTCCATCACTTCAAATGAACTCCAGATACATGCACCACTTTGCACATCTGGTTTTACATGGGTACTAGGAAATTAGCATAATAATGAACATAGTAATATTAAATAGTAGACACAAAAGTGACTGAATGCATGTCCTGGTGAAGGGGTTGGGGACAGAGTAGACTTCTGCCTTTACTCTTTCCTTCATATAATTCTGTGACAAATAAAATATTTATAAAAAAATTTATAAAAAAAACGGGCTGGAGAGATGGCTCAGCAGTTAAGGCACTTGCCTCCAGTGCCTAAGACCCTGGGTTCAATTCCCCAGGTCCCACATAAGCCAGACACACAAGGTGGTGGCCCAGGTGCTCTCTCTCTCTCTCTCTCTCTCTCTCTCTCTCTCTCCATGAAAATGAATAAATAAAATATTTATAATTCTGTGACAATGTGTGTTGGGTAAAATCTACTTAGGGTGTAGCATTTTTTGTTCTTGTCATACTGGAGTAGAATTAATACATAATGAAAAAATTTACTAAAAGAGAAACATGAAGGGACAGTAATAAATATAACATTTTTCATATCAAAAATTCAACCCATTTTCACAATGCCTTCAGACGTAGTGATGTCTGCTACCATAGTCTGTGCACTAGCAACTTGTCAGCTTTTTGCTCACTGTTCATAGCTGTATTTCAGTTTTACTTAATCTCCTTTGTTTTACTCGGTCCTTTTAAAGTTTTTACTTAAAAATCCCTTAATCATTCCCTAGGAAAGTCTGCATAAATAAATATTTATCAGATCCAAGTATATATGTAAATGAAGTGTTTTTAGTTCATAAATTTTAAATTAAAATATCATTTTTTTTCAAAGTATATGTACTTGATCAAAATGATAAAACTCTCTCTTCAGAGCATAATTTAACTGTTAAATTGAACCAATCAATCATTTATATGTTTCATAAATTTATCAGTGTCTGATCATATGACACAAATTCCAGAGACATGATGCAGGAGAAGGGATTAAGAGGAGGGTTCTGTGGAAGCCAAAGGATGGAATGTTCTGAAACATTCCAGGCAAGCACTCGAGTCATTCCCTGTGCCGGGCACTGCAGATGCTTGGAATTTTGTTCCTGAGCCTTCAGTATTTGAGTTTCCTGGGGATTGTTTATAAACGTTTATACCTTGCTATTTAGAAACATATCTTGGAAAATTTCATAGGTGGGCAAGAATTTCATCTATCATTCAAACAAAGATACCTGTAAGAGTGAAATCAAAGTGGGTTTGAAGCCCTCTCCAAAGTGCTAGGGAGAGGGCTCAGTGAGCACTTGCTCCAATTATGAAAACCTGAGACAGCCTGAATTCAATTCCCCAACAGCTACCTAAACAAATAGGCATGACCACACATGTGTGTTACTCCATCCTGTGGACCTGAGGTGGGAGAATCCTGGGGCTCATGAAAACTGCAGCTCCAGTTCAGGGAGAGTCTCTGACTCATGGAAATGCACCGTTGAGCAACAGAGTTGGACACACACAAACACACACCCCACTGACAGCACCCAGCACCACACATACCACACACACACACACACACACACACACACACACACACACTCACAGACACATACATACACATACCCCCCAGAGATAGCCTGGGCTTGACCTGGTCTGTATCTGAATTTTTATTTTTACTTATTTAAAAAAAGATATTTTATTTATTCATTTTCAATCAGACAGATACACATACACAGAGAAAGAGAGAGAGAGAGAGAGAGAGAGAGAGAGAGAGAGAGAGAGAGAGAGAGAGAGAGAGAGAGAGCAACCAGGGCCACCACCTTGTGGGTCTGGCTTATGTGGGTACTGGGGAATTGAGCCCAGGGCCTTAGGCACTGGAGGTAAATGCCTTAACCGCTGAGCCATCTCTCCAGCCCCTGTATCTGAATTTTGAATTTGCACTTCCACCCAGTCCACCCCACTGTCCCACCTGCACTAAGCACTCCTATGTGGACACACCATGCTGGCCTCAAGCTTAAAAATCAAGTTGACTTTAGCTGTTTGCCATGTCTCTGTCACTAAGCTTAAAAGCCCAGGTAGTCTCTGAAGAATCATTCTTACCTGGTGACCAGGCCTGGCACTGCCTTAGGCTACTTTAGAAAGGTCTTTCTGTGTCGTTATTTAATTTCCATAAGAGTCTAATTAATTCTCTAGTCTCTTAAACTTGGACTGTTAGTGTTTCTGCCTAGTGTGATTCTATTCAGCTCATCAAATTTATGCATTGTGCGGTCTCTTACTTTCCTCAATTTGTTTTTTTTCCAAAGGTTTTGTCCTTTTCCCAACCACTTCTCTACACAATAATTTCCAAGCACTTTATTCTGACCCACAGAGCACAACCCATTATAAGCTTCACCTTTCACATGATCTTTCAGACCACTGCAAACATACTTCCAAGCATGGTCAGGGGCTCTCCAAGCTGTCCTGCTGTGAAGACCCCAAGCCTCCTGCAATGAGTGGTCATCTTCACGCTTTTCCTGCCCTCACCTCTGCTCATGGCCACATGACCATCATAAAGGGACTGGACCTATGGAGGAAATGGAGAAGGCAGACCCCAGTTCTATGACCAATGAGTAACTGGGTGAAGCCATCACCCTTCCTTCACATGAGACTTCATTGAGGTTTCAGCACTTGGGTTGATGACAGTAACTTGACTTGTTTCCAGGGCGATGGATGATGGGGAGCTTGATGTTAAATGGGAATTCCTGAAACCTAACGTCTGTCCTACCTTTCATTAAGGCTCAAACCAAGTCCCGACATTTAGGTTAAGCATTGACTCTATGAACCCATACTTGCTGCACCTGCGCACCAGCACAGATGTCTAGCCATGGTGGAGCTGTTTTCTCCCAGGACATCTCTGGAGTCTGCAAGGACCTTCTCAGGATTCCTTCTTTGTGGTACAGTGATACTAGCTTGCTCCCACTCTACACCGAGTTACCTTTCGTGACTCAGAGACTCCAAGCTCAAGGACACCTTCACTGATGTTGCACCGGCCAACCTTGGCATTACATGTCTGTTTCCAATGGCCCCTTTGATGACTTCCTCTGGCCCTTGCCTCAGCAGTATACTGCCTGCTTTGGGGATCTCTTTTGCTCACTTGGAATTAGAATGTTCCTTTTTTTTTTAATATGTATTTATTGTCCATAATGAGTTACATTATTTAGTGGGCAAACCATGCGTTGTTATCCCGAATTCCCCAATTCCCCCCCTCCCCATCCCTGATCAGTTGTATATCCTCCTCCGTGGGCTGTCTGTATTAGTCCTTGTGGCAAGGGATCCTGTATATCTTAGTACTCATCCCGGTCTTCCTGGCC
>PVHP010009688.1:0-19603 GCA_004024765.1 Zapus hudsonius
CTTCTGCATATGGCAAGGATGAGAGCTTCTTGTAACAAAGGATGGAGCCTTAGACCAACACTGATGGTAGACGTTTAATTCCCCCTTTCCCCAAATGTAAAATAAATCTGCTTCCCTCTCCTGAAACGCCATGACATGAAAATCCTTAGTAATGCATTAGAGATGCCAGTATTCTGGTTGATTTACCGGAGGGATGCTCTAGTCATAGATGTACTAGCTCACAAAGCCCTAAGACATTTATTTGAAGGTGGAAACAGAAGGGAAACCGGCTCCCTCCTCCCGCTAAGTGTTAGATTCATCGCCCGACTTCCTGTGACAAGGTCTCAATGCCTGAAGTTATCTGGCCATCTTCAAAAGTGCAACTTCTCCTGACAGAAAAGTTGTGGAAGTCCGAGGAATGAGTCACCTTTCCATTCTGATGAGTAATCTCAGGTGTCACGGAACCCTGTTCCGAAGGAGAGAGGAGGGGGCGTCCGCTTTGCAGACGGAAGCTAGCAGCTGTGGATTGGATGAGACCGACCTCGACTTCCCCAAAATTGCGTCATTTCAAACCCAATTGGGTCCAGATGTTATGGACACCGACGGGCTACCGTCTCGGAAACTCTCGATCACGCAAGCGAAAAGAGAGGAGGCGGCTAATTAAATATTCAGCAGAAAGTCGCGTGGGGAGTGTCACGTGGGTCTCCGGGCTCGTCAAGCCCGGGATAAAAACCACGAAGCGCGGAGCCGGCCAAGGCGCGCACTCCTCGGACCTCCCCGCGGAGCCAGCGGCCAGCGTGCGCCCAGCAGCCGTGCGTCCGGGCGACCGCCGCGCAGTGAGTACCCGCGTCCCCACTGCGCCCTCGTGGTCTTCCTCCTGGATGTGGGTCGGTGGGCACTGGGGGCCTGGGATGCTGGGACTCTGGGACAAGGGGATGTGAGGATCTCTCTTGGAGATTTTGCTCTTATGTGTCGTGGTTTAACCGGACCTAAGTTCAGTCGCAGGGCTGAAAATTCTACTAACTCTTGGGGAGCCACCTCCCCAAGATATATAAGTGTAATTTCCCCTCTCCGTCTGATCCTTCCCCGCATTCTTCCCAGAAAGCCAACATGAAAATCCTCCTCGCCTTGGCCGTCTTCTTTCTCATCTCCACTCAACTGTTTGCAGAAGAAATCGGTGCCAACGATGATCTCAATTATTGGTCCGACTGGTCCGACAGCGACCAGATCAAGGTGAGACTTGGCCAGGGGGACGCCCCACCCTTCGCTTCTTAGGCTGGAGAGCTGTTCCCTTCTCTGGCAATAGAACCCTAGTTAGCCTGGCGGGCACCACCATTGCCACTGGACACAAACATGCAGGGGTGTGGTGGCAGGTGAAGGGCGCCATCCCCCGGGGTCCGCACGGAATTTAGTGCCCAGAACCGGTTGCTTCGGTGGCCTGCACTTCGGGATTCAGGGTTTCTCCCCAAAGAAAGATGCTCTGTGGAGCTCGTACCCTAGCCAGGCTGGAAAGCTCACATGGCTCTATTCCCCAGTAACAGATGAGGATTCGGTCCAGCCACCCTGGCCAGGTGTTTGGAGACTCTAAGCAGAAAAAGAATGGGGAGGGCGACCAGTCAGTCCTGGACAGAAACCCGGACCAGGGAGAGCTGCTGGAGGTGGGGAGAGCTCAAGGTGAAGGTGGTGGGAAGCTAATTTTCTGATTAAAGACGTATTTAAGCAAGTTTCCCAGTATCTGGCTAGCTGGCCATTGGCTCCAGGGAGCGCGCCTAGGGAACACTGAAAGTTGTCCAGTGCACCCTTTGCGCCCCAAACAAAACTGTGCATCTAGGCGGCCAGGGGGTCCCCAAAGCAGTCCTTCAGATAGGACATCTGGATGGCTGCGAGGCAGATGAATGAATGAGTAGATGGGAGAAAGTGCTCCCAAGCAGAGCTAGAAGAAACCAGGCGGCTGACAGGAGGCGCGGGCTTGAGAAGAGGCCAGGAGAGAGCTCTGGACCTAGGCGTGGGGAAGCCGAGCTTCTCTTCTCGCGGCGGAGCGCAGCACCAGACTGGCGGGGTGTCTTTGTGGTGGTCCACAAGCCCGTTCCTTCCGCAGGAGGAGCTGCCGGAGCCCTTCCAGCACCTTCTGCAGAGGATCGCGCGGAGACCCAAGCCTCAGCAGTTCTTTGGATTGATGGGAAAACGGGATGCTGGTGAGATAACCCACAGCCCCTAGATCTCTCTGGCCACCTGACCAATGCGCTAGCTCCTTCCTGGAGCACCCAAGCGTCAGTTGTCCTTCCAGTAGGGATCCCCACCCTGAGAGTCTTTTAACTCCCAGCTAGACACCTGGCTTCCATAGATACTAGCCCACCTACAGGGTGAGGTCCACTTCGCATGCGGTGCAGAGCCAAAATTACCAAAACCAGAACTATCCTTAGCTGAGCACTCCCTTGAGTAAACATTCAAGTTTCTAATAGGGGACAGCAGGGGTCTAGACATAGGACACTGGACAGTCCAAGTGCAGATAAAAATTGCCTATAGAGAGTTCTCTGGGTTCTGAGATTTGGCTGCCCCTTGCTGCGTGACAGAAATAATCAGTTGCGTTGAGTTCATGGCATCATCAGCGGACCTTGTGGAGAGTTAATGTGAATTCTTTCTTGTCAGATTCCTCAATTGAAAAACAAGTGGCCCTGTTAAAGGCTCTTTATGGTAAACACTCCTATACATATTTATTTTACTGTTGTGAATGGTTATGTAAGAAAATAAAAATATTTATGGGCTGAAATATAAGATCTTAATTAGGCCTGTCTAATGAAGCTCTCTCTTTCTCTTTCTCTCTCTCCCTCTCCCTTCCTCCCCCTCCACTCTTCTTTCTCCCTCCCCACCTCTCTCTTTCTCTGAAGTGGATAACCAACCTTGAAGATCATATGTGCTATAGTCTTACCATTAATAGCAAACCTCAATGCTCTCACAGTTCAACATTTTAATCCATTGACAATAGAAGTCATTTAATAAAAATTGCTTTGGTTGCTAAAATGTTTGGCTTTTGTTAAAATTTTGGTTATCATTAATGGATTTGCTTTATTCCTCAGGATGGTACATAAATGGCAAAGGTCAACTTACTTTATAATTATCTTAAAATATAAATTAACTTTATCAACAAAAAAAGGAAAGCCATCCATATGTATCTGTTAATCATACCATCTTTTTCTTTCTAGGACATGGCCAGATCTCTCACAAAAGTAAGTTTAAAATTATTTTGACACTGATGTCAAATGCCAATTGAAATTCAATTATAGTTAATTCTATTTTGTACATTACCTTCTCAGTCATAACATAGGACCTAATATTTTTAACTAAGACAAGAAAGGAAGAAATTTACATCCAAAAGGTGATTAGATGAAGAATTAATATGACTAAACTCTGTTGTTTAGACATACTGGTGTTACCAAAACCATGCATTACTTTTACAAAGGAAAAGGGAAGCATCCTTTAACACCTCTACCTTTTTAGTTTGAGAATTTCACCATTAGGGTAGACATCCATCACACACATTCAGCTCCACCTTCCCACTTCCCCTTCCCATGCCCATTTGTACTAAAAATAATAATAATAAAGACATCTTTTAACTCATCTTCGTGAAGCTGGATCCACACTGACATCTAGGGGGGGGGGCATCCAGCAGTCAATTAAATGGAATGAGTGGATATCTGAATAGAAAATTTACTGTAAAGATGAAACAGGGATGCAAGGCTTTTTGTTAGTTTGTGCTTGCAGACCCCATAACTGAGTGGAGAATCTAAGTCTATCAAAGAACCAAAAAATATTTCTAAGAACAGTGAAGGTGGCCGGATTGTGCTACTGGGGGTTTTTAGACATCCTAAAGGTCCCTCTAAATCACATTACCTATTTCTCTACCTTAGTGGATTGGATTTGCTGGGAGGGTAGGCCACAATGAAGTGGCAGCCCTGCTCTCAACTAATGCACTGAAAGCCAAGAAAAGATCTCCCAGTTGGCATTAAGATAATAACCTTTTCTAAATAATGTGATTGAAAATTAATAAAGCTTATTAATATATCCTAATGAATTGACTTTCAAGGGAATTATGTATAGCAAAAGTTTATGTCATAAAAATAAACATACTCAATTAATATCAAATTAAATATGCCTTTTCAAATGAAGTATTTTTAAGTCCAATAAAATGTGACCTTTTACATGATTACAACCATCATGGATAGAGTTCTGACTTAAGGTTCACTTGCAATAAACACAAACTACTCAGGAACATGAAGAAATAAAGCTTGACTGTTTCTCATACAAATGCATTAGTGACGCCAAAAAAATTCAAAGCTACCTCAAGTAGCAAACATATTCAAATTTTTACATAGTAGATAAAATGCAAGTAAAAGGCACTGCCAATATTTAGATATAGAATTGAGAAAAGTACTTTCATTGTATGTGTTAGTGTGATTTATAAGAAATCTTCATTTCTTTGGGCTTATATAGGCATATATTCACAAGCTTGCTTTACTTTGTGCTAGTTATAAGAGTTTATTTCCTCAAAGACATACCTATTAAAATACCCCTAAATGTATTTTTCCAGGGCATAAAACAGATTCCTTTGTTGGACTAATGGGCAAAAGAGCTTTAAATTCTGGTATGTATAAAATCGTGTCTGAAAATAGCCAATATCTCAAATCCACTTCTATCATTTTCAAAACACAGTTTTCAGAGGATCCGGAAAGGAATAATAGACTTCAATGAGCACTTGTGGAGCAAACGTTAACTGCAGTACTAGTAGTCAAGAATGGATTCGTAGGCTTAAGCTAATAACATCCAAATGCCAGTCTGTTTCTCTCAAACCATCAGACTTTTCAGACTTTCCCCATTTAGGCATTAGCTACCCTAAGTTTTCGAGTTAGTCTAATAATCTTTCCGACAGATCTTGCTGAGCTGGGGGGGTTGAGGCAAGGAGAAGTGGGAGTTGTTTACTTTTGACAGAAGTAACTTGTGTTTCATAAGGCACTACATCTAGCAATTTTCCATTGCAAAATAATTAGGAAAAAAAACAAGACGTTGTACACACCACTTTCTCTTTATGAAGTCAGAAGCTCAAAATCTCAGTGTCCTGGCAGATGTTGGAGAGGATGAGTATGATGGGGTCCATGCCAATGCATTCAAAAAGGAACACAGACAGTCATCCTTGAGTACTACAACCCAGTTCTGGCTTTACAACCCTTAGGAGACGCCACAATTCTCAAAAGCGTTTCAAGTCTGAACAGCGCCTATTTCTATTTCACTAGCTTCCATCTAGTGTGTAGCATGTGCCACAGACATATTTCTTTCATTAGGCTACATTCAAGGCTAAATAAGTCTTTTATCATTTTCATGGAAATTGATTTCCTTTTATCAAAATACACTCAAGCTAGTCGACCTCAGCTTAGACTCCCTTGGGAAAGGTAGTCAAATTCTCTTTATTTGACCTTCAGTGCAAAATAGACTAAAATTTCTAACTGGTAAGAAAGAAATCAGCAACTGTCTTGCCTACTTAGAATATGTATAGTTTCTAGAAAACTTAATTTTTAATTATGCCTACTTAGAATATGTATAGTTTCTAGAAAACTTAAATTTTAATTCTCTGGACTCAAAAAAAATATTCTAATACTTCATTTGATTCTCCAGTTCCCTAATTTAGACATGATCTTTATATTTTCTCATCAGTAATTCTGGGACCATGTAGGTTTAAATTTTAAAGAAATTATAAATGTACATAATGAAATCTTATGTTATTTTATTAATATATACAAATTTTAGTCCAGCTTTGGGAAATAGAATATAGTTTTAAACTACAGCAGTATTTGTTTCTGGACATAAATCTTTACAGAGCTGTAATTTTTCTTACTGATTATGTTAATCATTAGCCATTTCAAGAACTCATGTAGCTTCCACAATATGCTTAACTTTACAAACAATAAACATCCTGTGCAATTTAGAGCAGATTAAATATACTTGAAGTAATAGTATAATTTTAGGTAATAAAAATATAATCACTGTAATCAATCAGAAGCAATTTATAACCAAACTTGCTCTTCAGTTAAGAAAATACAAAAGAAAAATACATTAAAAATATAATCAGGAACCTTTTCAAATACTCATTTAAGACATAGTTAACATAGACTTATTCCCCAGCTACCTGGTCCTTACTCTCTCAAGGTCACAGATCATATTAGATAAACTGGTAAATCTAGAAACTCACCAAGTTGAGTTTCATTTTCAGAAGGTTTGAGGACCAGGTAAGAAACTCTGCCTCCATGGAAGAGGATATTATGTTTCAGCTCTTTCACTAGTCTGTCTTTAGTTGCTTTAATAAGCACTCCATCTGACTTCCATGAGGAACCAAGTCTTATTTCAGAAAGCTTGTGACTGACTATACCAGTCGTCCTCCTCCTAATGAAAGAGAATAGCAAATGAATTTTTTCTTCCTTGAGAACTGTCCAGTTGGAGCTCAATCTGTTCCAGCTTAGATCTGCATCCACATTGATGCAAAACATTTGTTTTTGTTCACTTTCTTCAGGGACAAGGGGCCAGGCTCCTAGACCTGCACTAGAAAAGGGAAGTGATAACTCTGGTGCTTTTTCCCACCTCCTTTCTCACTGAGGAGACTGTTTTGAGTATCACTCATGATTTCCATAGATCGTTCTTTTGCTGTTTCCACTTAAATTCGGCATGTTATAAAATGATTTTTCGGAAGCTCATTAATTCCACTATGGTACAAGTCATCTAAGGTATGAAACACCAGATAAGATTATGAAAATATCTTTAAATAGATTATTATTGTGATCCTTAACATTTTAGGTACAGATCACTTTGAAATTAAATATAGTATGTTGAACTAATGTAACTTGGTTGGCTTTGAGGAGGGCAGAGAGTCAAAGCAGTAAATTACTTACTAGCTGTGTGTTAAATACCTTTGGAAGTAAAAATTAACTTTTCAGAGGCTATCAGCATATTAGGAGGTAAGTCAAATCATGCTGTATTTTTGTGGACTCAATTGAATTGCCTACTGAAAATGAGTGATTTTGGTGTCAGGGAAAATCTATCCATCATTGGGAGGTATCCACAGTAAAGGAAGAGGCCTCACACTGTTAGGTGCCCTTTTCCATTAGAACAAAGGTCAGCAAAATTAGTGAAAAGGTCAAAATAGTAAATATGTTAACGTTTGTAAGCCAAATGGTTTCTATAGCAGCTACTCAAATCTGCCATGTTAAATCCGAAACAGACATAGATGATACATGAAGAAACCAAGTATATCTATGTTCAAATACAACTCTGTTGATAAGAACAAAAGATGGGGTACATTTGTACATGTGACCCATGGTTTGCAGTTTACTGACCTTTGACCTAGAATGAAACCCTGACATTTCACTTTCACGGGACTGTTTGGTTGCTGTAGACATGATCCTTTCCATAATTCACTACAGGTGTCAACTGCTGAAAATTAACATGGTGCCATATCATAGAAATACAATATAGTAGCTTTGAGACTCCAGATATAAAACAGATGTCCAAAGAAACCAAGTGTTCTGTGGTCAGATCACTTCTAGTCGGATTCAAGATTCAGGCAGTGTTGGAAGATATACAAATGCAATTCTTAGAAATGCTTCTTCAATGCAGAGAAAAGTCATTCTTTGTTTTAAAAAATTACTGTATGCACAGGATCTTGTTTAACTCCCACAGTGAATTCTCTTAAAACACATTTTAACTCTTCTTTGTTTCAGTGGTTTATGAAAGAAATGGGATGCAGAATTATGAAAGAAGACGTAAATAAACTCCATAACATATTATTTATTCAGCTTCATTTGTGTCAATGGGCAATGAAAGGTAAAATACAACATGCACTATGAGAAATAATTATTTATTTAATAACAACTGTTGTTATGAGTGGGAAAACTCAAAAAGTGTTTATTTTTTCATATTGTGCCAATACATGTTGTAAAATGTGTGCTTTAATTCCAATATGATGACTCCCTCAGAAGTGGAAATCAGTGGTTACTTCTCAACAAAACCCAGTGTTCAGGGAAATTGTGAAAACCTGTCAATGAGAGTCTCCACAGAAAGAGTCTTTGCTGGATGTGGTGTGGAAAGCTGCTGCTGATAGAGGAGACTCCTGGCAGCCCTGCCCTTCCCTTGGTGGCTTTCACGCTGAAAATGTGCTGAGACTGTGGTACCCATCTCTGTTTGTATCCTGGCAGCATGTTTGATGTTTTGTGACTATATAGAGATGTTTTTAAAAGTTTTCATGTGATTTTCTGGTTTTCATTCATTACATGGTGTGTTATGATCACTGCCATTTTAAATAAAAGAAAATATATCTTCAGAATTTTTGTCATGTTCTTTTGTGAGTATTTATGTCAACACAGCAGCCATTCTTTGACAAGGTAAAGTATGTTCAAAACTGATTTTTAAAACACAATCTCCCTCTTGTGCCCACACCCACATTAATTGCATGCATATGTATGTGTGATATGTGTGTGCATGTGTATTTGTATGCATATGGGGACACGTATGTCAGGTACATATGTATGTGGAGGCCAGAGGTCAATGTCAGATTTTCCTCAGTCACTTTCCACCACCTTATTTTTGAAACACCATTTCTTGCTAAAACTAGCTTCACTGATTCAGCTAGACAAGCTAGCTGGTGAGCCCAGGAGCTCCCTATCTCTGCCTCCCCAGTGCTGAGATTACAGTCACAGGTCACCATGACCAGATGTCAGGGATCTGCACTCTGGTCTTCATGCTTGTGCAGTGAGCACTTCACTCACTGAACGATCTCTCGAACCACACTTCTTGTTTGTTTTGGTTTTGTTTTTTGCTCTGTCATTTGACATGAGATAATTCATGGAAAAAAGCAGTGGCATTTTGAATCCAAAGAGTAAAGGCTAGGTTCTGGTTATAAATGCCTATGAGTCCTTATTACAGATCTCTTCTATTTTGAAGATGAATTTAATTAGTTATTTTCTTTCCTGTTGAGTAAAACATCATATTAGCACACTATGGTTTCGTCCTTTTTTAAAAGCCCATGTGCATGAATCACACAGGAATTACGATATCAGAGCAGACACTCAGAAGTTGACGTAGAGAGTCAAAGGTTCCACAGTTAGAATGAAAGGAAGGAGTCCTTCATAGCATTTTTGTGGAGTACTTGTGAATTACTGATGTCCACAATTCCTTAAAAAAGCCACAGGGGTAAATGCACCAAGAATGAAGACAGAAAAATGAGAAGGAGATATGTGTACTTATTCAAGGGAAAAATTGATAAAACATTCTTGGGTCATTTTCATTTTAAGAGAGTGTGAAATATATGGACAAGTGGTAAAATAATATGGGACCAACATCACTCAATGAAGCAAAATTCCATGAATTGAGTCAGTTTTGGTGGCTGGTTGGTTAATGAAACCATTTACAGGGGAGAAAAATTGAAGTATGTCTTAACTTCTGTATCTTTAACTGAAATTAATAGTGTGTTGAAAGCTACCAGACAAAGTCACAAAATTATAATAAAATATTTGAAATATTCATATGTTATAAATTGTATAATAGGAAAAAATGTAAGTCCTTTAGGGTCCCACTACCTACAGAAGCATTTAACACTGTATTGTAATAATGATAATAGCTAATAATCACAAAGTAGCTAAATGTTATGTGTGTGTAATCATTCAATGGGAAATGTGCTATTGGGACACTAGTCATTTACAGGTGGAGATATACAGCATAAAAAATATTGGGGTCAGAGGTTATAATATAAGACAAGTGAGGACTGGAAAAAATGCTGGGGAAATAGAGCAAAAAAAAATTCTAACAATGAAATTGATTAAACAAACATGTTGATACAACAGATCAGTTAACTTGTTTTGTTCCATAACATGGAACAACATGAAGGGTGTGGTGTGGGCCACAGAAGCTGCATTTCTGTATTGAACATGCATCCATATTTCTTCATGTATGTTATATGCTTTACATATACAATGTAATGAATTAACACATTGTTTCAGGAGCTCAAGCTTGAATTATGGCTCCATCACTTAGTGATCCTTGTTAATGACAAGCAAGTCCCTGCGTGTATCTTTGGCTCGTTTTCCTCATCAGTGAAAATACTGTGGTGGAGCTGAGGTGAGAATTGAATGCAAAGCTTTGAAATATGTAAAGCTTTGAACACAACCTCACATAGCACATGTTCAATGGGTGCTACCTGGTATCATAGATAGCTACTCTCCAAAATGCATGTGACAAAATTGGAACTATATTTTAGCCACTGAAAATTTTTATAGGCACATTAAGTCAGCACAGCATGAGGGTAGCTTTCCTCGCACATTAAATCTGGGGATAGACCACAAAGTATGCAGTGTGCATGTGCTGTTCCCGGCTGCTCGAGATGGTCCCACGAGCCTCGCTGGCTCTAGGATTCTGTAAATCTGGATGGCACAATCCCAGTGCTATCTGAAACAGGCATCACAGAAGCTGCATTCACGCCTGCTTTCCTCCTAGGGCTCAAAACCCCAGCAGCAGCTAGACGAGAGCAATGAAGAAAAACTTCAGCTTCACACTTATGTTCACAAAATATTTATCTTTATTTTTCCACAGTGAAGTATCACCTTTAAATTCTCTTCATCTACATTCTTGCTTAAATATTTTCTTGGGCTATTAAAAAAAGACCAAGCCATGTAATTAAGTTCCCTATATACCTTATTGCTTTATTGTTTTTCTGGTTTTTTTTTTATGGCAAAAAAAATGACACCCAGAGAGAGTGGCTTAAGGGTGCCTTCTAAAGGGGTGATTACAAAGTGTGAGCCTGTTATCTGGTTGTCCTTAGTAGCACATTTGTGAGCCACGGCCAGAAGGCCCGAAGGTCACTGTGGGCAAAGGGCAGCCCTGGCAGTTGTTGTCTTCAGTGAGGAGATAAGAGGTCAAACAATGTGACCAAGTAGTGGGCCATATCCTCCCATCTGTTGCTGCCTCCCTCAGCTGAACCCAACTGGAATCAGGACTGAGGGTCAGTGAAGCAGGGCGTGGCAGAAGTAAAGAACAGTCACCTGGCATTGTAAAAGGAACTGGGCACAGCGGGTGATTAGGGCCTCACAGGTGCACTTACCCCGGAGTTCATGTCTCAAAATGCCAAAGAATTGGCCACCCTCTGACAGAAAGCATTTTCTTATCACACACATTTATTCTAGATTAGAGTCAGTTTAAGGAAAGGGGGAATGGGATAGGGGAACTGACCAGTCACCACGTGAGGAGAAAACATGGAGTTTTAACAGAATTTATGCTGTTTAGCTAAACAAGCAAAAAGGGGAAAGATGAGAAGGAAAGATTCAGGTGGAAGGGAAAATCCAGCCCCCCACCACAGGCTGTATTGGGGGCCTGAGGGGGAGACCTTACCAGTCCATAGCCAATCAGAAGTCCTTCTTCTAGGACGCCATGTGGAAGCAGAAACCTTTGTCCTTGGGAAGTTAATTTTAAGTTTCCCCAGTTAAGTCAAAGAGACAGCTGATTGGTCTATACCTGACCAATCAGTTTTAGCACCTAGGTATTAGTTCTAGCTAGACACCTCCCACTCAAGGGAAAAAATAGTCTTCCAGTGACGAGATCTAGACTGGCTATGCCTCGGAGCCTGCTGAGGACATCCATAGCCTTCCTAAAAAGCAGCTTCTTTCAGGACTACTCAGTATCATATGTACAGCTTGTATAGACTTGATGTCATTCAATCATTCAATCATTGAATTCAATTTTTCATTTATTGACTCTATTCACTCATGTAACAAACTATTACAAAATTCCTTTTGTGACATTGCGCTAATCATTAGCTATGCAAAGGTAAAAGGCTTTCTTAGTCTTTTGCTAGGGAACCAATTCATTATTTTCAAATGTGGTGAAAATAAGGGAAAGAAGACAAACGTTTTTCATCTTACCTGTACTGTAAAAGCTGTTAAAGAGTTTCTCTGTGTTAAAGCACCCTAGCTAACAAATGAAAAGTAATGATAAATTAAAGCATCACGTTTTACAACCACCAGCGAGCCAATGAATCTAGACAGTGGTCATCAATGGCTGCGCATGTCACATTAGAGAAACAAGCAAGTCATTGCACAACATTGTATAAGAAACGTTGCCATCAACAGTCAAAATAAAACTTGAAGAAGTTTCTGGATTCAACTAACAATTCGGAAGATGTGTAAAGGTCACAGATACATAACAAATGACTTCAAAGGAATATAATCATGAATCACCAATCTATGCTGACTGCAGAGAAAGCACCCAGATCCTTCACAGGATACATTCTAAAGAAAAAAAAAGCAGAATAGTAATTTATAGATGAAAATAAACTTAAGCAAGATATCAACTGGTGGCAATTTATGGGCATTCTTTGTCGATTCATCACATTTTTAAAATGAGTTCAAACCCTGGCTATCTAATGACAATAATGAATTCTTATTAATATTTAGATGTGGTAATGGTTTTTCGGTTACTCTCAATCTCCAGAACCTTACAGTAACCTAGGAGAAATATGCGATTAAAAAATGATTAAAATGTACTTGGTAAGGCTACACTTGTAGGAAATGCAAAGTATCATAGGAATTCAGGGAAGTGCATGCAGAGGAGGTTAAAGGAAGAATTCTTGTGTGTGTGTGTGTGTGTGTGTGTGTGTGTGTGTGTGTGTGTGTGTGTGTGTATGAGAGAGAGAGGAGTCTTGGAGGGTGAGAAGCTTGCCAGGGGAACCGGGAAGAAAGGAATTCCAACATAAGCAAGCACTATGAACCGAGACAAAAGAGTTTTAACAAAATGGGAAGCTTTCCAAGGAGTGCAAACATTTGTGTGTGGTTATTGCCCTGGGCAGGTGGTGAGAGATGAAATAAGAAAGATAGGCTTGCATTAAATCCTCCAGAAGCTATCTTGATTCCATATTAAGAAAGATGGAATTATTGGGCAATTCTGGATTTTTTTCAGAGGCAAACGCCATGGAGGAGTTATAAGTGGATTTTTTTTTCTAGAGATGCAGACTTCATTGTAGGCAGACTTTTAGTGTAAAAATTCTCTTGGGAGAATTTTTTTTCTGTTTTGTATAACCCCAAGTGGAGGCCTTTATCACAAGAAATGCTAAAGCATTGTACTCAAAGTCATGTGAAAGAATTGCATTGTTATCAAACAAAAAGCATTTCATGCTGTTTAGTGTTATAAGGAAGATGTCAGGAATCAGTGTATTAAGAACAACTCTGTCTTGCCAAGGGGTTGGCTCTTTTAACACCACACAAATACAATTTAAAAGGAGGTCCTTATGGGCTTTGGATGCAATGCATCTTTAAGACAATCTTGGCAAATCCATTCTTAAATCATCTACATGTAATGTTATGACATTAAAAACCATGATATATTTTCACAATCATAATTGTATTAATAACATATTAACTTACCTAAGCTGCCAAAGATGAGCTAAAAAATAAGGTGACTGCTTCAAAATGGATGCTGTACAACAAGCTGAACTTCATCTTTTTCTTAGAAATCTGGAGCATAAAAACAAGAAGTTTGGCAAAAACAAAACAAAACTGAGCATCTTGAGACTTCTAAGCCTTCAAATATAGCTGCTAAGACTTTACTAGAGCGAAATTGGCCTCTTTCCTTTTCTCTCCTTTCCTCCCTACCTCTTCAACCATTCCATCTCGCTCTCCCTGCTCTGAAGAAGGGTGAATATACCTGTAAGCCATAGCTGTGGAGTTAGCTCTCACCTGCACCTCGCTGTTTCCAACTGAGAAGTTCTGTTCTGATAATGAAAATTAAATGTGCCTCAGTAGAACTGTAACAGGGAGCTGGGTATTAGAACTTAAAGAGTACTCTGCTGATTCCAATGAACCTCAGAACTTAAGGGGTACCAGAATTCTTGTCTATAAAGTAAAAGAATTAAAATTATAGATCACCAGAGGATAAGGTATAGTGGGAGACTTTATTCAAATGAGAATGGGAAGTTACAGAAATCTCCAGCTACCAGTGGGAAGAGAACACATGGGACAGGTTTTAGCAAAATCTATGCTGCTCAGCCAAACAAGCAGAAGGAAGAAAGATATCAGAGGGCTCCCATCATGAGGCGAAAGGTTCATATGGAAAAGAGTCCCTCATCATAGCCTAATGGGACCTTACCCAGGCCCTGGAGATTCAGAGATCCTTCTGCTCAGAAGCCATATGAGGGCGAGAGGGCTGGACATTGTTTCAGTGACTTTTATGACCTGGGTCACATAAGTCAGAGAGACAGCTGGTTGGTCCCTATCTGACCAGTGAGTTTCAGAATTTAGGTTTGAACTCTAGCTAGAGACACCTCCCACTCAGGTGGAGGGGGCCAGGCATGGAATCTGTGGAACTTGCCTGAAAGTACGCTTTCACTGTCACAGAACCTTTCCCTGAGAATTAGCATTTTTCCAAGAATCTTCACAGAAATTTTAACTATACTACTTATGTCTGAAAAGTATTATTTACTCTTGAAAAAGACATATATCATCTTTCACTTTCAAAATTTTCCCACAGAGAATGTGAGACCAAGATGTCTCTCACATTAGTGTCCTCATTGTGAAAAACAAGAGCATGAAAAGGAAGAGGTCTAACCTTGGCACAGCGAAAACTGGTTGGTTGTGTTCCCATATGTGCCATTCTTATCAACAAGCTGGGCTTAGAACAACACATGAATGTCTGATGTGAAGGCTTCAACCAAACCTTAAAACCTGCAGATTGCAGGGGGAGTTCCCCCTTGGCCCTTTCTCAAAAAATGTCTCTCAAGAAAATTGGAGTTATCCTGATCATTTTTCTGGGATAATAAAGGGCAGATGGCTAAAGAGAGAAGTAGAGTGAATATTCTCCTTTCTGAATGTAATACATCAAGAAGACTGTTAGGTAGAAGAACCTATGCAAACTAGAAGAGGGATAGACAGGTTGGTGAAGGGTGTGAATCTTCTCCACCCCACCCCATCACCTGCCCTCACCCTCTCCACCCACCTCTGCAAAGGAACAGAGGTGGTAACTATGGGACACTCAGACTCATCAAAGTGCTGAGAAGAAGCTCAGCATTCAATGAAGCATCTTCATCACATCTACCAAGGTTCACATGATATCACAGATGAGGTGGGAGAAAGAACATAACAGCCAGACGATGAGAAGGAGTGCTTTGGAACAATGTTTTCCAAACAAATGGTGGTTATCACATCTATGACCTCACACTGGCTGATGTGCCCTGCACAGTATTGGGTTTGTCAATGGGTCATCATGGTCTATAGTCACTAGGATGAGAAATCATTTCTTAAACTATTTCTAAGCAAAGGGGTTGGGGTTGAGGCTGGCTGAATAAAAGCACACTGAGAAAGGTCAGCAGGTTTCTTCTGAGCTCTGGATCAGAAGGACTAGGAAGAGAGAAGGTGGAAGGGTAGTGTATTTAGTACCATGACTCAGACAGGTTCTGAATGCACCCAGCATACTGCATGCAAATAAATGTTTGCATTTTAAGTGTGGAAGGAGACACACTGATAATTTAACAATGGATTTTACCTAATTATGACTATGAAATAATATTTATATGTATTGATATTTCTATAATGGACTTGAATAAGCTTTATAGTTTATTTTAAAAAAAATTCTTCTTTAACTCCAAAGTAACATGGGGAAGGCATAAAAGAAACCCTAGGAGTATTAACATTGCTGTGTTAATTGGAGCCCCAAATCATGGTGAGGTGACGGTAGACATATTACAACTTAAAATTTCACTCACTCGCATTTGATAGGAAAACTGGAATGATGAAATGCTATTCATCATTAATGTCCATTAAGCTGTAACAGCACAAGTTTATTGACAGTCAGAAGTCAGACGTCCAAAGCAGAACAACAAACATAACATCGTTTTTCTTTCTTGGCACTGAGTTGGTTTCCAGAGCATCCCACATATTTTTTATAACCACAGTGATAAAAAAAAAATGACATGTTTGACCTGCCATGTAGCACAGCAAGATATCAGGCTTGGAGCAACTGGCATGTTTTTATTTGTTCTGTGAAATCTGGCATGTTTTGTTTGATTTTTAAGTAAGATATATAAGAATGTGACTGAGATGACAGACCTGCCCTGTAATGGGACAATTTTAAAAGGCTAATATCCATGCATTGCCCAGTAGTGTTGACCCATCTATGCAGGTGTTACTGTTTGATGCAAAGGCCGAGCTGACAGTCTGCACGTGTGTCTCAAGGGTGAGAGCATCAGGAAGTAGAGATGGAACAATGACACCATCTTCAGCACACACTGCAGCAGCATGTCCAGGAGTTACACTTCCTCCTTTCCCTCCATGATGTAAGCAGAGCAGAATGACACGAGGAAGGGCAGCTTTCACTTGGTCAGTTATAGACAGCAGGGGCCACAAGAGACCCAGAGCACCTTAACCTCACTAATTCTTTAATAGCTGAAGAAGCTGGCATCCAGAGAAGTCACACTGTCCCTCAGTGACATGGGACAAGCCAGGACAGGGACTGCTTTTTCTTAGCCCCCAATGTAGTTATTTAGCCATAGCTGTGGAAACATCATTTGCTGGATTTTCTTAAACTCACCCAAATTTCAAGATTAGAAGCTGACTTAGTTTCTACTGCAACATAACAAATTACCACTGATTTAATGATTAAAAAAAAAAAACACTCACTTGTTCTCACAGTTCTCTAAGCAGAATGAAGATGGGTTCAAGATATCAGCCATGCCTGATGCCTTCTACTCTGGAGTTCAAGGCTTTTTTCGGTCTCAGTAAGTGTGACAGAATCACATTCTTTGTTTAATATTAAGATGTTTCTTTATTTACAAGCAATGAGAGACATAGAGAAGAGAGACACTGGAAACAGACAAGACAGAATGGGCATGTCAGGGCCTTCAGCCACTGCAAATAACTCCAGATGCTTGCGCCACTTTGTGCATCTGACTACATGGGCACTGGGGAATCGAACCAGGGTTGTTAGTCTTTGAAGGCAAGTGCCTTAACCGCTGGGCCATCTCTCTAGCCCCAGAATTGCATTCTTTGTGGGTGTGGAACTAGTCTCCACATCCTTGCTGGCTAGCACCTGGGATGTGCTCAGCTCCTGGAGGTTTCCTTCCTCCTCACCATGCCAACCTCTAATGTTCAGTGAAGAATGAAGAATCTTATCTTGCTCAAGGGAGATCTCAGTTGGTGCAGTAGTTGGCTAGCAAGAATGAGGACCTGGGGTGAGTCCCAGAACCCACAAAAAGCCTAGTGTAGTAGCACATACTTACAATCTCAGCACTGGTGAAGCAGAGACAGGTGAATCCCTGAGGCTTACTAATCAGCCAGTCATGCCTAATTAGACAAGCTTCAGGCCCATGAGAGACTTTGTCTCAAATTTTAAAAAATTTCTGAGCCAGGAGTGGTGGCGCACACCTTTAATCTCAGTACTCGGGAAGCAGAGGTAGGAGGATCACCATGAGGTCAAGGCCACCCTGAGACTACATAGCGAATTCCAGGTCAGCCTGGGCTAGAGTGAGACCCTACCTCGAAAAAAAAAATTTTTAAAGGGTTGACAAGTGCCTGAGTAACAACAAACAAGGTTTGTCTCTGTCCACACACACACACACACACACACACACACACACACACACACACACACACAAACACACACACACACAAGAGAGGGGGGGTATATGCACACCTGCATACACATGCACACACACAAAAAGCTCTCTGATTTAGTAAACCTCATTCAGAATACCCACCTTTTTAAAAATTTTAATCCAACTGTGCCATCTAACATAACTTAATTATGAAAAAGATAATCTATTATGTTCACAGGTATGTTGCATACTCAAGAGCTGGAAATCATCTTGGGATTCTGCTTTCCCCAGGCCCCAGGTACTCAGCAGGCTGCCAGGCTACTGGCTCAGCCAGGAAGCCCCAAGGCACTGAGACAGAAGATGTCTCAGGATTCAGCACATTTCTAGGGCAGCGCTATGAAAGACTGTGCACATGGAGATTAAGGTCCACAAAGGAGCTTGCTCACTCACCACTTTTCAAACAAAAATCTTAGAGGCTTGTGAGGGGAGACAGACAGAGACTAATTCAAATAAAATTATTGAGGGAAACAGGAACACTTGATAACTTCTAGTTTGAGATGATATATAAACATAGGTATCAACTATTCAGAAATCTTTTCTTCCTGAAAAAAATCTGTGTTCTGATCCTCCCTTCATCATGAAGATAAAAGGAACAACAAATAATGGCTTTGCAAATTGTAAGGACAATTCTCTATCTACAAGGATCTTAAGCTTCTTTTTTGAACTTGCACGGTAAAGGAGATACTTACTTCACAGACCAAACCATTTTGGATGCTGCTGCTCACAGCTGTCCCATCTGCCCATTTCTATGGTTACAGCTCTATTTTGGGTTCTCTCTCTCTCTCTCTCTCTCTCTCTCTCTCTCTCTCTCTCTCTCTCTCTCTCTCTCTCTCTCTCTTCCTCTTTGTCCTCCTCCTCCTCCTCCTTCTCCTCCTCCTCCTCCTCCTTCTTCTTCTTCTCTTTTTCTAGACCCTACATTAGCCCCCTCACCATGCCCAGCCTCTATTTTCCCACATCAATTTGCCCAGCACACACAGCAAATGCAATGCCTATTGCTCTGCTACTAGGGCCAGCTGGAGCATATAACTCCCCCAATTCTTCCCAGCCCAGCAACTTCAGGCTATAGCAGGGAGAGCTGGGGGTTAGAATTTAGATAACACCCAGCAAAAATTCCAATGCACCCCAAATTCTTGTCTATAAAGTTAAAGAATTAAAATCATAGACAACCAGATGTTAAGGTATAGTGGGAGACTTTATTATTTAAGGGAACATGGGGAGTTACAGAGTTCTCCAGCCACCAGTGTGGGGAGAACATGTGGAGAGTTTAACAGAACTTATGCTGTTTAGCTAAACAAGCAGCAGCAGAAAAAATAAGAGGGCCGCCATCACGAGAAGGAAAGGTTCATGTGGGGAAAATCTAGAGCCTTCCCCCACCCCAGTCATTAGCTAGTGTAGGGTAGGCCTTACCTTTCTAAGGCCGGATTCAGAGGTCCTTCTGCTGGCCTGGCATGTGGGGAAGAGAGGGTTTTTTTTCTAGGGAAGTTACTTTAAGTTTTTCCAGGTAAGTCAGAGAGGCAGCTGATTGGTTCATACCTGACCAATCAGTTTTAGCACCTAGGTTTGGGCTCTGGCTAGAGACACCTCCCACTCAAGGGGCAGTAGTCTATGGAGCTGCCTGACCCGTCAAAAGGCCTCTGAGAAGGACTGCACCTCTACCTCATCTACAGGAGTATGTATGCTCTCTTCCACTCTTCCTCATTCTCTGTTCTATCTTGATCCTGGAAAACACAGATGGATGTTTTCTTCCTCAGGAGTATGTCTCACTATGCTTTCTGCATAGCAGATTCTCTATGTGTATACTTATCAGTTGAAAACATGGACCTCTTTGTTCTTATCTATTGATGTTAACCTAATAGAATATTGACTGATTATTGCTAGGGTTAGAACATCAGTTCTAAAACCACTCACAAAAAATTCTTTACGGGGCTGGAGAGATGGCTCATCAGATCTTGCCTG
>PVHP010009688.1:19703-49868 GCA_004024765.1 Zapus hudsonius
TCCATGGTTGACATTTATCTTCCTCGGGAATCTTCATCAAGGACTGGGTAGATGGATGGCACAGTGGATAAAGGGCTTGCCACACAAGTATGAGGACTTAGTTCAGATCTCAGGTGCCCACATGAAACACTGGAAATGATAGCATGTGTAGCACTAGAGACCAAGACAGGTGGATCCCTAGAACTTACTCCCTGTCTGGTCTAGCTGAATTAGTCAAAAAATTAGGTAGACACAACCGACTGTAGGCCGATAGCAGAGATTCTCGCAAGAGATGAGCCACCACAGTCATACCATGGAGAATCCATATGGAGCCCCAGAGAATGATGGGATGAACAAGGGACCCATAGCCACAGCCATTCAATCAACACATGATAAGCCAGGGGGACAGAAACCAAAGATTTTCAACACAAAGCTCCCTAAGCGCACAACATTAAAGCAGCCTTAATACTCACCCACCACGACTCAGGGGACTGAGCGGAAGAGGGGGCGAAAGATTGTGAGAGCCATGGTGGGGGAGAATATCAGAGGCATGGCACCCCTCAGTAACAACACACTTGGGCCAGGAGAACAGGGCTGAATACTAGGCTATCCATGGTCCCCTGCCACAAGGACGGATCCAGAGGACCCACAGAAGAGGATATCCAGCTGATTGGGGATGGGGAGGGGGAGCATTGGGGAATTGGGGATAACAACTCATTGTTTGCCCACTAAATAATGTAACTCATTATGGTCAATAAATATATATATTAAAATAAAAAAATTAGGTAGATTCTGGCTTCCATATGCACATGCACCCCTTACACATACAAACATTCATGCATGCACACACCAGTCGCATAAACATGAAAAGAATGAATGTTCACCCATTCATTCCTAGTTTACCAATACTAGTCTTTCTTTACCCTGACTCATCAATATAAACTCTCAATTCTACCCACCATGATCTTGTTTTCTTCAAGTTTTCCTCCACATCATTGCTAATGATCTTTTCTCTTTCTTGGGCTTCTTACTCCCATCCAAATCTATTCAACATCTAACATCAAGATATCCTCAAATCTCAACTCCTTCAGGAACCTTTAGTATTTGAGAATCAAATATTAATATCAATATTTAACATCAGTATTTGAAAACATCTCCCTATTATTGAGTTTCCATTTGAACAACCTCTTACCTGGGTATAATATCCTCAAGTTACTTCTTATTTCCCTCTGAAAAGATGTTTATCTGATGCTTCATCAATTTGGAATTTTCCAATTGAGAACCTGACTCCTAACCCCTACTTCGTTTACAGAAGATACTTAATGGATATTTAGGATATGCTTCATCTTTAATGTACAATAGTAAAACTTGAATGTGTATCAACGTTAAATACTCTGAATGAAACTTAGTGATTCATTATGAATTTTCAATGGGAATGTTTTCCTCTTTCTTTCATCACTAGGATATTGTCACACATTGTGTTCTTCCACTCCTGTCTTAGTTCCCCTTGTTCTGCATAAAAGATACCTGCCATTATTCTGTTGGACCTTCTTTGCTATCAATGCCTATAGGTTTCTCTAATTGTTTTAATTAATCTTTTTTAAATCTTTTTCATTAACACCTGTGATCGCCTATTTCTCCTTGTCATTAATTCTATTATTGATCATTCTATTTCTTGACATTTCCGTATATTTAATATGCAATTATGAGATTTGCATCCTCAAATTGCTTCCTTAGGTTTGCAACTTTCCTTTGGATCTCATTTTGTTGTCTTAACATGTTATTTTTGAGCTTTATACTTATTGGATTTAGATTTTTATTAAGTAGTTATATGATGTCCAGTAAACGTCCATTGACAAGTCAAGGTCTTTCTTCCCTCACTCCTCCTCTGCTTTGTCCTGGTCTTGCAATGGCAACAGAAGATGCATCTTGATACATATTCATGATGCTGTCACAGCTTCTGCCAAGGACAATCACCTCCATGCTTCCAATTCTCCTGAAACTCCATAATGCAACTTCTTCCTGTAAGGTTTGAGACCACAGAGACCACTCTGAAAGGAAGGAAAATTTTATTCAGAGAAAGAACACCGAGCTGTGGGCAATCTCACCAGGAGAAGATTCCGTATAATAATGGGAAGTGAAATTGAAGTCCAGGAATTTGTCACTCAGGCTCCCAGGTGGTGGGGGGTGGGACAGGTGGTCACATAGCTCTCAGCATGGGGGTAGGAAGGTCCCTTGGCCAAACAGAGATACAGCTGGGTGGGATTTTGTAAGGCAGACTTTACCTCTAAGCCCTATGGAGTCTGGTTTTGATGTTGACACTTCTCTTGAAGCTCACCACACCAGTTCTGGAATTCCCTTCAGGAATTCCCTGAGGTCCTGCCAGTGGACTCCATTTTAGGGCCTGAATTCTGAGCTAACACTTCCCTTCTTCCCTTTAGGAAAAAACTTGCTACTAATCTCTGGTGCTTCATCATCTTTGCTGGTTTCCATAACAACATACACCTTAGCATAATGCTCTCTGGTTAAAACTTTGGCTTTGCAGATAGTGATGGCTGTGGTGGATTATGTAAGTTTATGTCTCTTGTTTGTTTGATTGCTGTGTTTAAAATTATTTTTGCTAATTCTGCAAAGTATTAGATAAGGAAGATTTATGGATTTTTTCAATTTATTGTTATAATCATAAGCTCCTCCTAAAAATGCTAAGTGGCACTTACCTCTCCCTAACTGTTTTCCAAAGCAATAGTGTATTACTTGTTTTTATACAAATACTGTCTTGGAAAACGCCATGTCTGTGTGTTCTTTTAACCTGTAGATCCACAATGAATGTAAAAGAAAAAGCCAATTCACGTAACTCAAGGTGCCTGCAACTACCATGGATTCAGCCTAGCTTCAAGGATCATTGAAACAGACATTGAAACAGGAGCTCAAGGCCACTCTCCAACCCTCTGCCTTCATACAACCAAGGTTAAGTGTGAGTACTGAGGATGCTTTAAGTTCATCTACTTTCTCTCAATCCTTGTACCCAGAATGTCATTACTATACAGTCTTAATTCACCTCTGAAGAAAATTTAGTCTTCTTTCTTTTTCTTTGTAAGGAAAGTGAGGTAAAGTACACGGGACTCAGACCCAGGGACTGCTGTATTGAAAGGCAGTGAGAGGACAGTGACCTCTCCAGGGACATGAAGTCAGCTGAAGCTTTGGGGGTAGTTTTTAAGGACCTTTTGTGTGATATTCTAATGTACTTCACAGGTAAAGTCTTCCCAGGCCTGAGATCTCCTGGGCAGCCATCTATCAGGGACAATTGGCAACTTTAGAAATGTTAATTGGGGCTGAGTGTTAGACTCCTTTCAAAGGGACTTATCAGAGGTAGAGACCTTCCAAGGAGTAAACATCTCCTCATCTTCTCAGGCTCCTTGGTGAGCACATGGGGGCTGGGAAGCACAGAAGGAGAGTTGTTCCTTCATTCTTACTATAGCAAATATTGAGAAGTCTATCTCAAAACTTCAATTACCAAGACAAATATCTGTCCATGAGATGTAGTTAAACTGTACATGTCCCAACCAGGGTCATACAATTTTATATGTGTAGCATATATTCTAGGACTGGCTTTCTGAAATCCAGAAACAATTTACATTGGTTTTCTACCACAGAAAGTTCAAATTTGTTTTTAAATTTCCCAACATTTAATGAAGGTTAAGGGATATTCTTATACTCACAATGTCTATTATACAACTCACATCAAACTTTTCATTTATCATATGCTGCACTAATTTAATTATATGCTAATTATATATGACATATACTAAGGTGATGGGAATTATGTAATGCTAATTCTTATATTTATACACAGTTTTAATAAAATTAATATAGTCAATGGTGAGTCACTCTCAACAGAGCTTCCAAGAGAAAGAGACAAGCTGTCTTGATTCATGCCTCTGTCCCATGGCACAGGCATGCGGAAGGAGGTGATGGTGCTTTCAGAGTGTCCATTAAACCAGCCAATGGTGTCTGCAAGATTCTCAGGACTGAGTATGATACAGAACTCACTAGTAAAAGGGATAGAGGAATATAGCCAATATTGACAGAAAGTTGCCTTTCCTAATTACTTGAAGGATAATCTCCCTGTGTGTGTCTCTGTATGACACACACATTACTTTTTTTTAATTATGACATTCATATTCTGGAAGAGAAGTAGCTATCAATTGTAATTTACTAAGAGATCAACAACCAGGAATGGTGGCTCATGCCTATAATCCCAGCTATCAGAGGCTGAGTAGGAGGAGTGCCATAAATCTGAAGCTATCCTGGACTACATAGTGAATTCCAGATCAGTCTGGACTGATCCCGCATGAATGGGGTGAGCTGGGGGTTAGAATTTAGATAATTCCCAGCAAAAATTCCAATGCACCCCAAAATTTAAGGAGTACCCAAATTCTTGTCTATAAAGTTAAAGAATTAAAATCATAGACAACCAGATATTAAGGTATAGTGGGAGACTTTATTATTTACGGGAACATGGGGAGTTACAGAGTTCTCTAGCCACCAGTGTGGGGAAAACACATGGAGAGTTTAACAGAACTTATGCTGTTTATCTAAATAAGCAGCAGCAGAAAAAAGTAACAGAGGGCTCCCATCATGAGAAGAAAAGGTTAATGTGGGGAAAATCTAAAGCCTTCCCCCACCCCAGCCATTAGCTGGGCTAGCGTAGGCCTTACCTTTCTAAGGTCAGATTCAGAGGTCCTTTTTCTGGCCTGGCATTTAAGGAATAAAGGGCTGATTAACTGTTCAGTCAGTATTTCCTGCCCTAGGTGGGCAGGGAGACCATTGATTGGTTCATGCCTGACCAATAAGGTTTAGCGCCTAAATTTGGGCTCTGGCTAGAGACACCTCCCACTCAAGGGGCAGGTGTCTATGGAGCTGCCTGACCCATCACACCGCTTCAAGAAGAGATAGTTCCCAAAAGGCAGACATGTTTTCAATTTGACATTTCAAATGCAGTATGTTTCTTCCTGTAATTCTTTGCCTTGTCCATCTGCCAAAATGTGCTTTGAGTAAGGATTGGTTTATGGCAATGGAGGCCTTTGAATTTAAACCACTATGTTATATTTGGGAAATGCCACTTAATCCTTAAATTCCAAAGTAGAATGAATGGATTGCCCACTGTTGTAGACAATTGGCAGAGAAGTTTTGGTGAACATGAGAAAGGTTGAGATGCGCTTAAACCCACAAAACAGAAGCAAACCTATGAAACCAGTCTTTCCTAAAGTTGGGCATTTGAACTCTGTGTTCTTAAAGCACGGAGATAATAATTAATGATTTTCTTGGGCTAAAGTTTTCATGTTTACAAATATATTGTTTTGTTACTTCTCTTTTCATTGTAGACTACATTTCTCTCCAAAATCTCAATTTTCCATCAAAAATCAGAGGCACTGTATAATATATTAGAAGTGCATTGTATTTACATGCTTTCTTCATGGTGTATATCTATTATCTGCTATTTACATGTTCATTTTTATAGAAACATAGTCTTAAAACTAAAAATGACCATGACATTATTATGCACAATACACATATATCTAACTATTTCTAGCAACAAAATAAATGTTATATATTTAATAAAATGACAACCTATATTTGAAATTGCAATAAAGCACTTTAAATTATACTATGTAGGCGGGATGCTATAAAAGGAAGCACAGTGTCACATTATATTGAATTCAGAAAAAGTTTTCATTAAGTAAGAATTAACCCAAATAGTATTTGCAGCATTCTCCATCTGCTCTTAAATTTATCATTGCAAAGTTTACAAATTAGAATCTCGGAGTCTAAGGTTGTTTCATTTCCAAAATTTGTAAGAGATACATCTTAAAAAAAAAAAACAGCAAAGTGAGTTTGGTTTACTCTGAGCCATTCATTCTATATAAGTAGTCCTTAATATTTGGTTCAACCCAAGTGCTAAAATCACAGAAGTCATTCAATAAATACATCTCTCAGATATATAATATACAAGATTATTATAATCTTCATTTCCATAAGGGATACAAATGCAAATTCAAGCTAGTACTTGAACAGAACAGATGACATGAAGCCATATTAAAAGGAAAAGGGTTCATCTTTATTGCTGAATAGATGGGAAACACAAACTTCTCCATGAAGCATTTCATAGACAGGGTTTATTGAACAGTCTTCCTCTGTGTAGTGTTAAAATGCCTGTTTTATTTTAACATGTATATGTGTGTTGATGCATTTATTGGAGTGGTGGTCCTCTTCGCCTAGCTTCCATGTGCTTGGAGGTCAGCTCCAAGAAGCCACCTCTCCTGAAACCTGCCCTGTCAGTGGGGCCTCCACAATTGATCAGTGCTGGCAGGCCAAGTGGAGTGGAGAGTGTGGGGCCCCTGATCCCAAAGCAGGAGGCTTGTTATACAAAAGGTACCTGTGGTGGTTTAAATTAGGTGTCACTCATAACTCATGTGTTTTGATTGCTTGGTTCCCCACTGATTGCTATTTGGGCATTGGAACCTTCCTGGAGGAGAAGTTGTTGTTGGGGGCAGGTATGTTGTTGGAGGCAGGCTTATGGGTTTTATAGACAGCTCCCCTTGCCAGTTTGGGGCTCGTTCTCAGGCTGCTGTATCTACCTGTTGTGGCACAGGTGATGTCCAGCCTCTGCTCCTGCTATGTTTACCCCTGCCATCATGGAGTTTCCCCTCTAGTCTATCAATCAAAATAAACCCTTTCCTCTCACAAGCTTCTTTTCGTCTGGTGCTTTGTGCCAGCAATGAAAAGATCACTGCAACACTCTCTAATAAAAATAAGCTTATGCTTATTGGTCACTTGCCAAGTTCCAAAATGCTATGTTTGCCTAGGTAAGAACCCTATCTTTTCTCAGGGAGCATTGAATTTTCCTGCTCTCCAGGACCAAGTAGGGTGGCTTCCTGGACAGGCATCTAGAGTGCAGTGTGTGAGCAGAATACAAAGGAGCTGGGAGGCAGTGACTACTGAGGAGGCATCGAGAAGCAGGGGCCTGCAGAGTGGGAAGGAAAGGCCTGGAATGAAGGAGAAAAATTAATAGCACCAACAGCAAGTGAAGCTGCCTTGAAGTAGGTTACTTCTCCAACTGCAGGTGCTTATGTCAGAACTATAGACTCTAACTTGCAAGTGTGTAAACAAATAGCCAGGAGAGATTAAACACCATGTGCTTTATTACTAGCCTGGGTTCTATTGAGAACATAGGCATCCCCTGAAGACACTTAGTGACTGAACACTCCTCTGCAGTCCCCTTAGAGGTAATCAGTATCCTCCACGCATTTGTAATCATTGTTTTTTTTTTCTGCTTTTGTTTCGTCTTTATGACCCATGTATCCCTCTGTTGAGCATTTACAATGGAATGTTATGGTCTTCTTTTGTAACTCGCTTATTTCGTTTAAGTTTATGCCTTTGAGATCACCCATGTTGTGAATGTTCTGAAGTTGATTCCTTTCCCTGTGGTGCAGTATTTTACTGTAGAGCTGCTTCATGCCTACGTGGGCATCTCTCTGTTGATGAACATTTGGAATTCCTGGTATTTCTCCTATTATGAACAATGCTGCAGTAAACATTTGGGTAGTGGCTTCCTAGAATGTGCTGAGTGTCCCCAAGAATATCTACTTGATGATAGAATCTCTGGGACATAAAGTCTGCTTATCTATTACTCCAGTAGGCAATGCAATCTAATTTCTAACAGGGCTGGTATGGATTCATACTCTCACCAGCTCTGTAGCTTTGGAAGCTCTTGATATGAGCAGTCTTCCTGGCTTCTGCCAACTTCGTAAAATTGCTCTATGGTATTAGGTAGTATTTATTTTCTTTCTTTTGCCCTATTGGGTTGATTTTCTTTTCTTGATTTATTGATAAGGGTCTTTCACTATTCTGGACACTCCTTCTCTTGGGAGTTCAGGAAACATTTTTCTCAGCGGCTTATTTTGTCCCTGCTTTGATGACACCATTTTGATGTATGTAAGTGAAATGATGCTGGTTGGTTATGCAGAGGAAAGAGGGTTTACTAGAGAATACAACAAAGCTTTGAGTGGGTGTAGTTAGATCAAGTCAGAGAGGAGAAGAGGATCGATTTCTGATTCAAAACTAGAAAAATTGAAGCTGGTCAGAATTCAAATACAAGTGCAGGTGGCACCAATTTATAACCAGATATTTTCTCCAAAAGCTCGATTCACATTGTTTTTGCTTGAATATAATATTTGTTAATATTTCTCAAGTTTGATATGCCAGGATTACAGTACACTCTTTAGGGAAGAAAAGCATGTTTGCCTCTTGAACCTCAAAAACAGTGAGCAAAATAAACTGTTTTCTTTGTAAATTGCCTGTGTCAGGGATTTTATTATAATAACAAAAAAGCTAACCAATATACAGAGACATTCTTATTTCATTCTAAAAGTTAGTTTTCTATCAACCTGTCTTGTATTTATCTCACCATCTTCCCCCAGCCTCTGGCAACAACTGTTCTTTTATGCTGCCACATGTTTTGCCTTATCCAGAATGTCATATAGAGTACTTGAGATAAAACAGTATATCGTCTTCTCAAATTGGCTTCTCTTAACCTGATATCTTTAAGTTTCTTCTGAGTCTTTTTGTGACCTGATCATTCATTCTATGATAAATCAATAAGATCCAAATGTCTGGGGGTATCAATTATTAAATTTATTCAACCATTTAAGGACATTTTAATACAGGAATGTGGGTTGTCTTTGAAATCAGTGGAGCCTTTCTTGGTTCTTGGTTAAGCTGAAACTCAGGACTTAGGGTAATGGACATTCATGATCACCCAAAATTTCTACTGAGTCAAGGACCTATAAGTTCCTATCTTATGAAGTTGATGAATAAAATCCAGAGACTATAGAAGACTTTATCTAGAAAGACTTTATTATAGAGTTTAAGAAAAGGAGGGAAGACAGAATTCCTGCTCTAATTTGTTCCCTGAGAAAAATAAGGTTCTTATCAAGAGGGGGTGCTGAAAATGGGAAAGCTTGCCTGGGGTCTTTGACTGGAATCCTTTATGAGAATTTACTGGATGGGGGCTGAGCCTGTCAGTGAAATCCCCACCCAGGTGTCCAGGCCTTTCACCAGATTTCTAGGAAAGGGTTCTCCCTTAGGGAAGAAGAGATAAGGAAAGACCTTACTTCTAATGTATTTGACCTTCAGCCAGGTAGAGGCTATAAGCATTCCTTTAGGAAAAAAAAGAGACAGGAAAGGAGTAGAGTTCCTCTTCTAGGCTCAATGATATTTCTCTCCTTATAGGAACTTTAAGGTTACTTTGGGGGAGCCTATTAACCCTAAAATGTCTCAATTTGGTAGCTCTTAAGTTTTAACAACTAATAATAAAGTTTCTTTGGACTTTTTTGGTATGGGCATATGTTTTCGATCTATTTGGATAAATGCCAAGGTAAACAGTTGCTGGGTTGTATAAAAAGTGTATTTATTTTCGTAGGAAATTGCAAACTGACTTCCAGAGGTGCCATGCCATTTTATATTCCCACCAGCATTTTCACATTGCTCCACATTTGCAGCAGCATTGGGAGGCATCCTCATGTTAGCTTTAAGCCATTTTAAGGACATGTATTACTATCTCTTTGCTATTTCAAATCCAATAACCGTTTTTATTTCCTAAGTATAAATTTTTCTAGAGTTCACCAGAGGACTTTTAAAGGAATTTTCAAATCTCATAAATTGATGTGGGAAATGAAAAGGCAAATAAAGTCACAATAGTTTGTGGAGAAAGAATAGTTTTGATGCCTGTTTATGTTATGTGAAATACTCTACAACCTAGCTTAGTTTAATTGCATGTCAAAAATATCCCTGATATTGGAAGGTTACGGAGGCCCCTGAAACAATATAGGCTGTGGCTATTGCTCTTGGTTGCCCCCAAAACCAGATAGTAAGTCCCTCTTGCTGAAGACACCACAGGTTTGGGTTGCAGGACATAGAAAAACTAAAAGTGAACTGAGCTGGAAGCTTCCTCCCTGCCAGCTAGCTTTCTTAGGACCAGAAGGTATTATGTAATCTGAGGGAGGAGAAAAGCAACCAACAGTTCTACTCAACTGTGGACTCTGTGTATTCCACAGCCGACCTGCCAGACAAGATATGCCCACTGGTGCAATCGTGATATGAATGTTATAGGAATAACCAACTGCTTTCTACTTTGATGCTTGCTCCTCAGAGGGAATTCATTCCTGGTAATGAAAATATGATTAAAAGCTAGTGACATAGGTCTGAGTGGCAAGCTTACCAAACACTATGTCTATGCTAAATGTCTGGGTTTTCATGTGCTTTTTATTACAATGGGCAGTGATTGATGCAGAGGTACACAGCTTGCAAAATTACCAAAAATAGGTGATTCATACGTGCTCAGATTAGAACAGGCCATGAAAATCACCTTTTTTAAGAGAAGGGAACCTCACAGAGGAGAGGGTGGAAAGAATGTAAGTGTAGGAAGATGGGGAGGGCTGTCTGAAGACCACAGGGCTGTTACACTCATGCACTCACAGAAGCATTGGTTTACAGCACAAGATTGATCCTGTCAATACTTCACTATCAATAGGAAAAGGATACAGGAGACCTCAGACCTCCAACATTTCCTAGTGGCAGTTAATGGTTGCTGGAAGAGAGGGAGTTAGATTCATCAGTGGTGTAGCCACTGGTAATTGTCCATTCCTCAGCAAATAGCCTTCTACCCATGATTATGTAAGCTACTCAAATACAATGCTTTTTTTTAAAGCATGAAAACTAAGATGGGTCTAGTGGGGAAGAAGGAGAGTGTTAATGGAAGGTGAGGGTGATAACAGAAGGTAATTGGAGGGAATAAGAACAAAATAGATCATTTGCATGTATGAAAATGTGTCAAAAATGGAAAAACTTGAGTTGGGCATGGTAACACATACCTTGATCCCAGTACTTGGGAGGCTGAAGTAGGAGAATCACCTCAAGTGAATTTAGATCAATCTGGACTAGATAGAGTGAGATCTTGCCTCAAAAAAATGTCCTTCAAGTGATGAATGGATAATGAAGATGGGGTACATTTACATAATGGAGTTATATTCAGCAGTAAAGAAAAATGAAATTTTCAGGGGAATGGATGGATCTGGAAAGGATTATACTAAGTGAGGTAACCCAGGACCAGCAAGCCAACACCACATGTTTTCTCTCTCATATGTGGATCTTAGCTACAAATGTTTAGACTTGTATGTATGTGAGTTGGAGTAAAAGTCAGTAGAGGCCAGTAAGCTAGAAAGGAGCCATGAGGAAGGGAGGAGAGGGAAAACTTAAAGGGAGGGTAAATAGATGAATGGATTACTAGGTTGAAATAGCCTAAGTGGGGACAAGAGAAGGGTTCCAGTAAAGGAAAGCTGGGAGGAGGGTTAATCAACACTTGAGGTTTGATAATTAGAATAATTTAGAACAAAGGTTTAGAATAAGCCATCTGGAAAACCTACTGCTTTGGATAAAGCACATCCAGTAGCCACAGATTGTTACTAGAAAAATTTCAGTGCCAGAGATGGGATACCTTTCAGTGAGTTGTTAGCTAGGAAGATTTTTGAGGCTCCCAAAATATTACAGGCCATTGCCAAGTCTCTTGGTTGCCCACAAGAACAAGTTGAAAAGACCCTATTGCGGAAGACCCCGCAGGCTTGGGTACAGGTCACTGGGAAATTAAGCTGGAGCTGAGATGGAAACATCTTCCATGTTAACCAACTGATAGAAAGCTGGAAAATGCTATGGTTGCATGCAGCCCCATGGGAGAGAGAAGACATCAACAATTGTAAACAGCAGTGGACCTTACAAACCTTAATATTGGCCAGCCAGGCCAAATGTGCCAACTGAAGTAATAGTGGCACATCTGTTACGGGGTAAACCAACCACTCTAATTGAACTGGAGGTCCACTCCATGGGATGTGCCTGGTACTGAACAGACTTAGCCAAAAGCCAATGGTAGGGGAGGTCATTGGCTGTTGTGTGGCTAAATGCATATATTATGTCTACCAAACTGCATTATAAGCACTTTAAAAATGACTATATCCATATATTAATGCTACTCTCACTTTTGGCTAGAGAGACTTATCTATTCGAATGACAGTGACTACCAGGATGACTCAAAAGGCATCAGAGTGCTGAGAAGTGACAGTGGAGTGTTCAGCACTGAGACATCTCTGTCACACCTTCCAAGGCTCCAGGTCTATTGCAGAAGAGGTGGCAGAAAGAAAGGAAGAGCCAAAGGGAGGGTAGGACTGCTTACAATGCAAACTTCCAGACACAAAATGTCCTTGGTATTCATGACTTCACAGTGCTGGACACTTCGTATACAAGACATTCATAATACCAGGAAAAGATGATGACATCAAAACAAAATAGACACTAATTGAGAGGGGGAAAGTAGGGGTGAGGAGGGAATCATGGTTTATTGTCTATAATTATGGAAGCGGTCAATAAAAAGTTAAAAAAAAGATTTGGGGCTGGAGAGATGACTGAGTGGTTAAAGACACTTGATTGCAAAGCCTGATGGCCTGCATTTGATTCTCCATTACCCACTTAAAGCCAGATGCACAAAATGGTGTGTGCATCTGGCATTCGTTTACAGCCACAGTTAGCCCTGGCACACCCATACTCTCTGTCTTTTCTCTCTGTCTTTCTCTCTCTCTCTCTCTCTCTCTCTCTTTCTCTCTCTCTCTTTCTCTCTCTCTCTCCCTCTCTCTCTCTCTTTCTCTCTCTCTCTCTCTCTCTCTCTCTCTCTCTCTCTCTGTGTGTGTGTGTGTGTGTGTGTGGTCTTGTAAATAAATAAATAGTTTTTAAATAGAAAAACTAGATTAAAAAGCAACAACAAAGTATTCCTGGTATCAAACATCACAGAAGAAGGAACTGAAATGTAAGAGCATGGAACCCTGTCTTCCAGATGTCACATGGTTATTGTACTTGTGAATTCACAACTAACGTGATTATCTGCCCAAGACTTGCACAAAGTCAGGTCCACTGGCATTCTGTCATGGACTGAGAAGGGCTCATGAAGCCCCACACCTCCCTGAGATGCTATTGGCAGTCAAGATCATTGATTCACAAAAATATATAAATAAAGAGAAGGGATATTAGTAGGAACTAATAGTTCAGGGGGACAAGAGAGTAGTAGTAGGCGAGGATATGATCAAAATAAATTATATACACAAACAAAATTATCAGAAAATTTATAATTTTAAAGTAAAAATGAGAAGTATCCCTAATGTCATACAGCTGTAGTAAAACTTCCCAAAGGTCTTGGCAAGTTCACCACACATAGTCCAGACACTGGAGGCAGACCCACTGAAACACAGAAACTGGTACTTCATAGAACAGGCGGGGTGGGGGAACTAATTCCAACAATTGTGTTAGGACCTTTGGCCATCCATAAAAAACATGTTTAATTGGTACGCTATGTTATATACAGCAATAAGCTCTCAATCGATTGAGGATAAATGTAAGATTGAAAAATCAAAATTTATTTATATAAGTACCACGCACTAACCGATTATGCCACTGGAGCTCCTTAAATGTGTAGCCCAGGCTGGACTCAAACTCCTGATCCTCCTGCCTCCGCCTCTTCAGCAATATCCTACCGGCATGTGCCACCACAACCAGCCAGAATTTATTTATAAGAAGATAATTTGGATGAACATCTTTGAGGTTAATACAAAGTTCTACCTAAAAGGAAAAAATGATAAATAAAATGTCATCGAACAATATTTATTTATTGAGATCATTTAAAAAATTACTGACTGTTGGGGCTGGAGAGATGGCTCAGCGGTTAAGGCACTTGCCTCCAGTGCCTAAGGCCCAGGGTTCTTTATGTGTCTGGAATAGAGTTCTGTGAACAGGGCAGGCTGTCTAATAGAAAGGCTACTCTTGGAAGACCTGAGCAAGGTGCTTTGTGCCGCCTCCAAACCAGCACTGACTCTTTAGATATAACAATACTCCAGCCCTCTATTGCAGTACTCACTCCTCGACCTACAACCCTACATCAGTTTCCACATATGTGCCTTAAGTAACACCACTCCCGCTGTGCCATGCCCCTGCCCCTTACTCAGCCATGCTTATACACAGCATCGTCTTCTTCAGCCAGACCTCTACTGACTGAGATGCTAGACAACCTGGACTAGCTATTTCCACCTTTACATGATCACCTCAGCTTTGTGAAGCATTCAAGAGCCATTTCCATGCAGTTCTGAAACAACCAATGGCATGATATTAATAAGACATCTCTCAGCAGGGCCATTGGCTCTACATGTTCTCATTAGCTCAAACTCAGATGATGGCTACAGAGTGAGATGATGTCTTGAAGAGTTCTTATTCATGCACAAAACTATATTTTCCTTTTGATATTCTGCCTAAATATCTACAACTCTATGCTTAAATAGTTAAGCACAAAATGCTCCAAGTTTTTATTGACACCATTGGAACTATTTTCTTGTATTCATTGTGCACAAAGCTGAGTGAGCATTTGATGAAAGGATGCTCTTATCTATCATCTTTAAGAAACTTCTGCCACATAACACTCCTCCATTACTACTAAAGGGGGCATTCAAGGCTATCCTCACTTGTGAAAAAGTTGAATTCTCTGAAAATTGATGAAGATATTTTATAGGAAAAATTTTAGTCCTAATCGCTTAATTAATGATGTTGCCACACTCAATGTGCAGAGAGAAAGAAAAACTAACGAAAAGAGAAGGATTTAGTGTGCTTAAAATGATTTCAGTGGAGAAACATAAGTCAAAACTGGAGCTCTGTGACTAAAAATACTCTAAGTGGATACAGTACTTGCTGCACAAGTATGAGCACCTGAGCTCAGAACCCCAGCACACCAGATGCTGTGGCAGGCATCTGGAATCCTAGTGGTAGCAAGAAGAAAGAGACAGAAAAGTCAACCAGAAGCTCAGGGTCCAACTAGCCTGACAAAAAAGTAGCAGTGAGCAATGAGATCCTCAGGTAAAGGGGGGTGAGAAGAAGGCATATACACCCACACACACACACATGAACACATATCATACATGCACAACACACACCAAAAAACACCCTCAAAACAGCTTGTGCTGTGTCCCTTCTATAAGGGTTCATTCAGTTTTCACAATGGAAATTCATCCTTTCTTTAAGGTACCAATGGATGATGAAGCTACCACATCCATTTCCATGAATTCAACTAAGTGGCATTTTGAAGGCTAAAAGGAATTTATTTTTGATTTTTGATTTTCCTAAATCATACTGCTGAGTAGTTAATAACTCAGTCTTCCACTGACACAATGTAGTGGGTTGGTGTTGCAGGGGCAGACAGATCCCTGCCTTGTCATCGGTGTTTTGTGATTACCATCCAAGAAGATAGAATTGAACTACATTTCAATGGGACAGGATGGAACAAGTAGCTTTAGTTGGCTTGGTCCCCTGCCTTCCCCATAAGCCTTTAACTTAATCCCTTCTATAACTCTAGCTACCCTGTTAATCATCGTCCTGAATGACCTCGACATCAATCTGACATGGCTAACACTGCTGACTAGTTTTCCAAGCTCCCTCCCTGACTCCTGAACATAATTCCATTCATCTTTCTCTATTGCGTTGGTCAGAACAGGCAAAACTAGCTTGAGATGTAAATGCAGAAAAAAGACACCTGCACAGTGGTCATTTGAGAAGACATTTCATAGAAATGCAGTGAGGAGCAGTTCCCACATTTATTCTCTGTCAGCTGTTTAGTACTGGGAAACTTCCTTAACCTCACTAAGATTTGCTTTATGAATAGGACATTCGCATTTACTTCATAGATGGCAGTTAAGATTAAATGCAACATACAAAATACTGTGTGACCCAAGGTCACTGGCATTGATAAGGAGTCAATATATAAACTACTGCTGTGTACTAGATCTTATTGGGCTCACACTTCCAGTATTAGAGATTTAGGTCTTTTTCAGGCTTTTGTTAGACAGACTCATTACACTAGTTCACAGTGAACCAAAAGGTCATAACCTGTGGACTTTGCTCTTATCAGGAAGCAAAGCAGCATAGACAGGGAAGGCCAGAAGTACTAAAGATGAACTCTGTCTTGCATCTCTGTCTGGGTTGACACTCCTAACAGGTCAGAGCCTGGGAAAGGAGCACTTGCATAGTTAGTAGGCATCTGTCATGATTCTTTTGTGTTAACTCCAGGAGTCCAAGACCCAGGGGAAATGTGCTACAAATTCCATTAAGTAAAACACAATGGAGAGGGGCTCTGTAGGTGTGTATGACAGGATGGTCCTCCTCTAGCACCATTTGCCATAGGTCTCAATCTTTCCTCCTGCCCCAACCATTGTCAAAACCCCACTCATGATTCCTACAGTCTTTCCTCCTGCCCTGACCATTGTCAAAACCCCACTCAGTGATTCCCACAATCTTTCTTCCTACCCCAGCCATTGTCAAGACCCCACTCAAAGATGAACAATGACTGACGCAGGCTAATGATTCTCAACCCAGAGTGATTTTGACACCAAGGCACATTAAGTTGTTACAGCTTGGCATGGGACAAAGGCTGATAATGCCACTTGATGGGCAGAAGCCAGAGATGTTGCTAAACATCTGGAGAGGTGCAGGGCAACTTCACTATGAGAAACAATTATGTAGTCAAATGTTACTAGGACTAAAAATGAGAAACCCTGCTTGAAGCCATGGATGGCAACTGTTTCTCCTTGGCAGGGATTTGGACCTTATGTGAAGAGATGAAAGAAAAGCAGCATTTCATGTGAAATTGACATGCTAACAAGAAACTGACCTTAATATCATTACCTACCTCTATCCTCACTCCTGCCTTTGGAAATACACACATGCACACACACACACACACACACACACACACACACACACACACACACACCTATAACCACTTTAGGTTTCAAGGGTAAACACTTACTTGCTATTTTAGTTATATTCCTGTGCTTTTAGAAGACACATATCTCTATCAATTAAAAAAATACTCTCATTTCTTCAAACCTCTATAAGTAGTGAAATATTCTTACATTTTATTCTATCTGCTGGGTTTCCTCATCAATCACTGAATTACATAATCCATTTCTTGAAGGTAGAGTAACACCCTCAACTTCCTATTCTTTATATTTTAACAGAGGTTGCTACATAATAAGCACTTAAAGATTTGTTGAATGAATAGGTTGAACACATAATCTAGAATTTCTCCTCAAGTTATTTGCTATTTTTTTTTCAATTACTATGCACCTTCTCCACTTATCCATCTACTGGAACTTAGCATCAATCATGACTCCAAAGTAGTGATTTTACATATATTTTACCTATCTTCTCATATTCCGAGTTAACTTACTTGTATGTGAGTCTCTTGTCCATCACATTCTTCCTGAGCCTCATGAAATTCACCAAAGCCCTTGCCGGCTTTCCTCCTTGTTGAAGTAATAGTCCAGAAGGGCCTCCACTTGCAGACTCATAATACTGGGGCTGGCTGATCCCACTTTCCAAGAAAGAAAATTGTCTTGCCTCCTGGAGGTTGCGCTAGCTCAGGGCAGTGTTTTGCCTAGATTGAGTCGGACCAGGAATGTCCACTTCTGTTTGAAGCATCTGACTTTTCCTCCACTGTTGCCACAACCCACAACAATCCTTATCTCTTTGTTTCTCTTCTTGAATGTCCAGCAGCCCTTTATCCTCTTAACAAGAGAACAAAAGGTTTCTTTGTGCATGTAAAAATTGTTTTCATCTTCAGGTTCCTTACAAGAAGCAGAAGATAATAAGGCTTTCTGTCCTCTATATTTTCTTCCTGTTAACACCACCCTTTATCTCCTCATGGAGTCTATGAATAGTTTTGTTTGGAGCCAGTGTTTTTGCTTTGTCTAAAACTGAAAGCATTACTATCAAGTGGAATTAATAAGTATATGCTGTTTTAACTTTACTTGAACACACTATGTACTGATAAGTCTAAGCAACCAAAAACATGTGCATTGTGGTAATTTGAATGTAAAATGTTCCCCCAAAGCCTCATGTTATTTTTAATACTTAGTCCCTAGTTGGTGGCAATTTGGGAGGTGGAGTTTTGCTAGAGGAGGTGTGTTGTTGAAGGCAGATCTTAAAGTTCAATAGTTCAACCCTGCAGTTGTTGACCCGCTAACTTCCTGGTGCTGCTCCTTTCCTACTGCTGATTTGTGACAAGATGTGTGCCCCAGCTGCTTGTCACGCTTTCCCCCACCATGATACAGTTTCCCCTTGGGACTGTAAGCTGAAATAAACCCTTTCCTCCCATCAGCTCCTTTTGATCAGGTATTTTGTCCCAGCAATGAGAAGGTAATTGAAACATAGGTAAGTGTTGAATTTTGATAATGCACTGAAAACTATAAATTAGAAAAAAGGAACCAAGTTTAAGAGGGAATCATTTCATGTGGTCTGTAAATTAAGTGTGAAGGCACTTCTGTCAGTGTTTTGGTAAAGGGGATACCTTGTTCCTTCTTTTTCTAAGCAACATGAAGTTTCCTAAGCAAGTGTCTCCCATAGTATAATAGAGTGCCATAGTATAATAGAGTTCAATGGGTTGTTGACAACTTTTGTGTCTCACTCCCCTTCATTTGGGCAAGTAGTAAGACACTCCGGGGATTCCTTTCTTTTTCCAGGGGACAAACTACAGAGACTCTGCTTATGTTCAGGAACCCTTTCACTAGACACATCCATGGATCACTGTGAAAAAGTCCAAGCAGGTTTTGTGAGAGTTTAGGAGTGAGACCCCACACAATGTTGCCAAGCTCCTCTTTTAACCCTGCCCCAATCAGAGCTTGCCACTATTAAGCTTGCCTTGCTTCTTAGTAGGTTCAAAAATGGTATTGTTAATTCTTGTTTCTTAAACATATGTGTATTTCTTCTGGTGCTTTTATTTTTTAAACATGTATTTACTTTCTGATGATTTTTTTCCCAAAATTCACACCTCAGTACCCTAACAGCAGTTAGGGTTATTTTTTCAGAGGGGGAATTGTGACAGTTAGGTGTCTGTAGGGACCACCCCTACCCTTCCAGCCCCTCCCCTTGAATGGGAGGTGTCTAGTTAGAGCTACAACCTAGGTGCTAAAACTGATTGGTCAGATATGAACCAATCAGCTGTCTCTCTGACGCACCTGGGGAGGACTTAAAACTAGCTTCCCTAGAGGAAGTGGGCCCCTCTTCTCCCACATGGCAATGGAGTAGAAAAACTGCTAACCCAGGCCTCAGTGAGGTAAGGCTTGTACCCCTACCCCAGCTGATGGCTGGGGTAGGGGGGGCAGGCTCCAGACTTTTTCTCTCATGAACCTCTCTTTCTCATAAGGGAGCTTTCTGTTATCTTTTCTTGGGCTGTTTATTTAACTAAATACTATAAGTTTTGTTAACTTTCTGACACGCGGTCTCCTCATCCTGGTAGCTGGAGAACTCTGTAACTTCCCACATGATGACTGGGAAATTTCCCCATCCAACTCCCCTTTTCCTAATTTACTAAATTAGAATAAATGTGTAATTAAATTTTAATTCTGTCCCTGTGTACAATTCTTTGGCATTAGAAGGAATTCGAATACAGAAGGGAGGAATCCAAAACTCTCTCTCTCTCTCTCTCTCTCTCCCCATGTTGCTTATGAATATAAATTATCAGCAACCCGTGTCTGTTTCTTCTTTTGTTCTCTCAAGTCTTGCTCTCCCATGGGGCCTCATGGAAGTAATAAGTATCCCACACCTCCCTGTATGTTAGCATTTGTACTCATCTCCACATCCAGACTGGGCTGGGGCCCATTCTGCTTCTGCAGGGTGGAGCCAACATATACTACATGGGAACAGAAGAGGCCCATTTCCCCCTAGGACTCCAATGGATACTTCCTTTTAGCAAGGAAGGCAGTGTGTAGCAGACAATCACACTGGTGAGACTTGTGAAGGAAGGTGATTACCAGGAAATTAGCTCAGTATTGTTCTGGATGCTGATGGCCATCACCCAAGTCTGCGGTGTTTGCTTGTAGAAAAATCCAAGAGAAGCAACATGTATCCGTGTTGCTTATTGTTCCTATACAGGAAAATTCAGTCAGGAATGCATTCGGGACCATGTGTGCTACTGGCAGGGATCATCTGACGACAGCAGAAAATTCTTGCTACCTCCAGTCTGAGGTATTTTCCAACAAAATTATCCATAAAGAATGAAATGGGGCTGGAGAGATGGCTTAGCGGCTAAGGCACTTGCCTCCAGTGCCTAAGGCCCCAGGTTCAATTCCCCAGGACCCACATAAGCCAGACCCACAAGGTGGTGGCCCTGGTATGCTCTCTCTCTCTCTCTCTCTCTCTCTCTCTCTCTCTCTCTCTCTCTCTCTCTCTCTCTCTCGTCTCTCGTCTCTCTCTGTATTTCTCTGCTTGAAAATGAATAAATAAAAATATTTTTAAAAAATAAAAATAAAAAAAGAATGAAATGCAAGAATATAACTAATAGAAATAAAACTTGCCTGCAATATTTCAATACTATTGACAGATCTAGTAATATAGAAACTATACTCTGAAATTAAGCTTATCAGATTGAAATCCAATTTTCCAGAGCTGGAGAGATGGCTCAGCAGCTAAGTATGTTTCCTGCATAATCATGAGAGCCTGAGGGGTCAGAGACCAAACTCTCTAGAGCCCAATAAACAGCTCATCATGGCCATGTGTACCCATAATGCCAATCCTGCAAGGGAGCAGGGACCATGGAATCATTGTAGCCTACAGGCTCTAGGATAGGTAAAGACTCCATGTCAGAACAAGAGCAGGTGGAAGAGAGATAGAGAAGGACACACAATGTTCCACTCTGACCACCCTAGGCAAGTGTATGGAGCGTCATACCACACCACCTAGGATGCACACACACACAAGCAAAAAATACAATTTTCCAACTGAGAAAGAAGTGTAAACCAGTTTGGTGCATATCTGAGATTGACATATCAGGCTTTTGAAGTATATAAGACAGCTTATTTCATACATAGGAGGAAAAAAAACAAATGAAGTCAACATCCCTCTCAGTTTTAAAGGGAAAGAAAAAAACTTTTGAGACAGGCTCACACATAATCCTGTGTCATCAACAGTGACATTAAAATCTTGATCCTCCTGCCTTGACCTCCCAAGATCTGAGACTACAGGCATGCACCACCATGCTGACTACAGAAAAGCCCTTTTAAAAGATGCATTTCATTTTCCCTCTGACATGTTTTAAGAGTGATATATTAGTGCACACAGAGCACTCCGAAAGGCCTTTCCACCATTCTTCCATCATGTTTTCTTATTCTGATTTCCTCTGCATCTTAGAAGCTGAAAGTGGAACTTCAGGGAATTATTCTTGTCTGTGCTTTATAATTTCATAAGCCATTCTGTATCTGTGTTTTCATTTCCTGCTAGTGACTAAATGGATGTCTTTAATGTCTCTTTCCAGATGAAAGCCCAGGAGATGGGCAGATTAGAACTCCACCACTGATCACCATCAACCACTGATTATCAAGCATCCTCGGCTGTCAGGGCAAGGCACAGATGACAGGAAGCAAGGCTAGGTTAATCCGGATAATGGAGTATTCCCTGCAACGTTGTAACTTGCCTTCTGGGATAGAGATGTTTATAAGAGCATAGACAGGAGTATTTGAGTAATTTTTTATAACTTAGAAGCAAAAATAGATAATAGCTGCTGTTCCCACTTCATCCCAGCTCCTCACATAGCTCACATAAATGCAAATGAAAAGATTTGGAATGCTTATACATTTTTGCTAGTTATCAAAATTTACTTTAACACATACTGATGAGACAAAGCCAAAATAATTCAGCTCAGTTTTCAAGTACTACCTAGAATCTTTCCCACATATCTGGATACATAGAACACCTGCCCAGTATAAACAAGGACCTAAGTTCGTGGTTCAATCTCTAACACCACAAAGAAAAAGAGAGAGAGAGAGAAGAGAGAGGGAAGGAGGGAAAGAAAGAAGGAAGGGAAGGAGAGAGGAAGGAAGGCAGGATAAAAACAAATAGAGTGTGAATTCAACACATACTGATGAGCTAAAGGTAGAGATAACTCATTCTAATTTAAAAGCTAGCATGACTTGCATGATCCATTTTTTTCTTACAGAACAATGTTAGTTGGAAAACACTGAAGTGCACTTACATATATCTTTCCAGATACCTGGATAAGAGCGTCCCTGGTATACAAAGATTTTTGCCTTTAACTATATTAAATTTTGCCAACTTGTTCACCAAAATAGTCATACCAATTTAAACTTCCTCGACAGGTAAAATGCATTTTCATCAATCTTTACTAGTGCAGGTCAGTCCGTTTTATTCTTAAATATTTACAGTGTGATGAATATATCCACCAAGGGGTTTTGTTTTGAATTTTTCTCTATTTCTAGTAAGATAAAACATCTCTCGAGAATCCACTGGCCATTCAGATTGACCCTCCTGCTCTTCTGTAAATTGCCCCATAACTCTCAGTTTTTTCATTGAAGATCTTGTATTCTCCTTATTGATTTGCATGTGTTCTATAAGCTTCCCAAGTACTAGCCCACTAACAGTTATATGCACTGAAAATATATTTGACAAATTGTTTTTCCCCTTGCTTAAGATGTTTTTGATGTAGCTTGTATTTTGATATAATGGAGTCCATGGATCTTTTTTTGTAATTACAGCAGTATTGTGGATGATAATAAAAGAAACATAATATATGACTAGGAAATGAGAAAATTAATAAAGATGGATATATACAAGCAGTGAATGCTATGCAACAGAGGAAAATTAGAGCCACACACATCACCACAGGTAAATCTAATAACTTTTTTTTAATACTGAAAATTTTATTGACAACTTTCCAGTGTACACATAAATAAACAAAACCTTGAGTAAGGATGACAAGTGATAGAAGGAAGCTAGCAACATGCATATACTTTAAGAACATTTATACTACTTTATCAAAAAATTCAAAAATGTTGGGGGAATAAAAATTCTAAATTACAAAATCAAGGTTACCCTACAGTCCCTTATACCACATCCTCTAGGGCCCAAATGAAACCATAGAGGAATTGGTGAGATGAGCAAGAATGTTGTTTCCACAGCAAGTCAGACAAGCTATGCAAGGGTAATGCAGACAGACACTGAGAAGACTCAAAATAGGCCAAAGCAGAAACCCAGAGATGCTTAAGAGCTCAACAGTAAAGCAGACTTAAAACTCACCCACCATGGCTTAGGGAATTCTGTGGAAGGAGTGGGAGGATTTTAAGAGCCATGGTGGGGGAAATATTCAGAGATATTGCCTCCCACAAAACAAAACAAACAAACAACAACAAAAAAAAAAAACAGGCGGCTGCTTGTACAATTCCTAGTCCATCCCAGGGAGTGTTCCAGCAATCCCATTGAGGAGGGCCTGAGTGGATTGGGGGCAGGGAGGAGGGAAATAGGGGTACCAACACAAGACTTGTTCATACGTTGTTTCTAATTATTAACAATAAACGAAAACATTTTTTAAATCCTTTGTATATATTCATTGTACATGGCACTGTGTTACATAAGGACATTTCCATACAAGTTCATATTACACACTAAGCATATTTCCACTCCATATATTGCATTCTCCCCTTTTGTACCCCTTGCCCTCCCCATTGAAACATTTTGTTCCCCTAGACAGTTTCATTTCTGCTTTCAAGTAATATGTTCATACATTCATGATTTTATGTATCTATATGGAATCTAATAACCACATAGGAGAAAGATGCATATGACATTTGTCTTCCTGAGGTGGTCTTAATATGATTATCTCTAGTTGTATACATTTGTCTGAAAATTACCTTTATTTTTTATGGATGAAAAAATCCATTGTAAATATATAATTTTTTTTCTTTATCCATTCCTTGCTTGTTGGATCCTTGAGTTGGTCCCATAATGTAGCTATTATGAATAGTGCTGCAATAAACATTGACATAAAAATATCTCTGTGATATGTTGACTTGGAGTTCTGTGGGCAAATACCCAGGGGTGCTATAGCTGGGTCATATAGTGGATTTAGTTTTAATTTTCTGAGGTACCTCCATCATAGCTACATTCCCACCTCAGGGTAAATAAAAATAATGGGACATGAATGAGGAAAAGATGTCTATTTGAAGTCTTTTTAATGTACTAAATAAACATGCTTTCAGAATTGAGGAAAATGTTTAAATATTTTATTACTGTCTCTTTCACCCATGTCCAGTTTGATAACTAAGTACTGACATGTTTTGTGGAATGCTGCACCCTGCAGAAAAAGTCCTTATGATATTTTCCTTTATTAATTTCTGTTTCTTAACTTCTTTATTATTTTTATTTTTATTCTTATTTGGTTTTTTTTTGAGGTGGGGTTCACTCAAGTCCAGGTTGACCTTGAATTCACTATGTAGTCTCAGAGTGGCCTTGAACTCACAGCGATCCTCCTACTTCTGCCTCTTGATTGCTGGGATTGAGGGCATGCGCCACAGTGACACCCAGCTTGTTTCCTAACTTTTTGTGGTACTGTTCATTGAAACTAGGTATCAAGTGCTCCAACAGTGACCTATAACCCCAGCCCTCTTTTCTTAATTTAATTTATTTATTTACAAGCAGAGAGTGATAGAAGAGAGACAGAGAGCACGGTTATGCCAGGGCCTTCAGCCACTGCAAACAAACTCCAGATGCATGCACCACTTTGCACATCTGTCTGCACATGGGTACTGGGGCATAGAACTGAGGTTGTTAGGCTTTGCAAGCACATACCTTAATTGCTGAGCCTTCTCTACAGCCAGCCCCCCATCCCTCTTAATAAAGAAAAATCATAGATTCATGAGACCATCTCAGTGGCTTTGTCAATATCCTCAAAATTCCAGAGGTTCCCTCGGGATTTCTTCAATGGAAAGAATTAAACTGTAGCCTCACTATTGCTGAAGCTGTTGCTTATTGTACAAATGGCTCAGGCAACATCTTTGATTGAGAAAAATCTGGTGCCAACTGGGGTTGGCTTTTCCTACTAGTCCTTAGTATCTGAATTATTGGTGCTATCATTATGCCATGAAACCATGAGCTGTCATTGTCTTTTTGAAAAGTCAGCTGAGTCTGCTCACTTGAGTGCACAGTAACCAAGAATACCAGGATGGCCGGCAGCCTTGAGCTCCCAGATGTCTCTCAGGTCAGGAAACATTTATAGAAATGCCCACCAGCACCTCCAAGGTGTCTGAAAAATACAGGAGAAGATGACAAGATTGTGACAAAAATCACAGGAGTGAGGCAAAGATGGAGCTTGTAGAACTGGGAAGGAGAACAACAGAACACTGGAGATGATACACAGAGGTGAGTGATTTTCAGGATTCACTCTACACTATGCATCTATGCATTCATTATAAAGACCAAAATGGAAACTGAAAGGCATCAAGGAAAGCTCAATACCTATGACAAATGGACAATTCTCAATCAATACGATGAAAAGTCAATTTGGCTAGACAAGAATCAGATTTCTGAGAAGGGAAAGACCGAGAGAGAGAGAGAGAGAGAGAGAGAGAGAGAGAGAGAGAGACAGAGAGAGACAGAGAGAGACAGAGAGAGACAGAGAGACAGAGAGACAGAGAGACAGAGACAGAGAGAGAAACAAAGAGGAGAGAGAAACAGAGACAGAGAAAACTTCTGCAGGAATGCAGAAGGCAGAGGTTCTCATCTATATGGCACTTACAGGTTTACAGAACACAATTTATTCAAGACACTCTTAACTCTCAGCCTGAGCTGAATATTAATATTAATAGCTCTTTTCATTTCAAGAGTCCCAGTTTAAAGGCTAAATTACATGGTTAACGACTCATCTTATCCACCTAGTAGAGGTTAGCCAGACCAGAGCAGAGTATATTGCACACAATAACAAATTTTGTAGGACTCAAATTTTCAGTGAAAGAAAAAAATCCAAAGCAGTTTTTAAAAACCTTATGTAAACTTCAGCATAAATACATGAGTGGGTACTCTGAATAGTTGGATGTAGGCACAAAAAAGGAATATATTGTGCTTGATGGTTCTAGAAAAAAAATGAAATTGCAATACATGCCCTTAGCATAATATTCTTTTTAAAATAGGTGACATGTAAAGTAGAAATATTTCATAACAAATGTTCTAAAGGAACTGAAAAGTACCTGGATAGAATAGAGCATAATGCTAATAGCAATTCCCCTTGCAGGAGAGGATGAGAAGGGGTTGGGTTTTGTTCTTCATTGAACCTTGTAGAGTTCCCTGTTGTTTATCAGTAAGCATATGTTGCTTTTATAATCAGAAAATACTTTTGAAAATGTTCAGACTGCTCACAAAGAAGCAAAACATATTGCGAAATAAAAGACATATGTAAGGTGATTCAGAAAGGTTGAAGATAAAAGGATAGGCAGAGTTATACTGAAAAATGCAAATAAAACTAAAGAACTGGTATCCAGCAATGCAGAATGCAAACAACAAAGCACTAAAGGCAAACAAAGATGTGTTTTAATGATAAAGTCCACAAATTACAAAGGGTATAAAGTGTCATATCCAAAAATCATAACCTTCAAAACACAGGGGCAACAAGAGAAGCAAGAGTAGAATCAAAATTAATCATATATAACTCAAAACCAAAACATTCATAAGTCCCAAAAGTAAGTCAAAAATATATCAAGTCAGGGGCTGGGGAGATGGCTCAGCAGTTCAAAGCATTTGCTTGTGACCCCAGCACCACAAAAAGCAGGTGTCTCAGCAAGAATCGCTGGCATACCCATGCACACATGCACATGTACTTGCATACAAGTGTGTACCTATACACATATGAGCATATATGCACACATCACATACAAGCAAAAATTGAGGCAAAAGTAAATTTACATCCAAATAGCATGAATGTGCTTGTTTATTTTAAAATAAAAATCAAATTTTGACTGATTCTGTAGAACATAGAGGATCTTCAAAGATTTTCAGAGCTGACTGCTATTTTGATTTTATAATTGTCGTTGCTGAGAACACTGCTTGGTAGTACAAAATGTCAGAGCTATTTTAGAAATTGGTGGAAATTCTGTCCTAATCCAAGCCAAAATTCATTTAATGATTTTCTTTAATGAAACTCAGGTCAGCACTCAAAGAGCAATTTTTAAAAATCAAATACTCAAACACAATTCAATACAAAGATAGATTAATTTGATATTCACATGCTAAAGAATGACAGAACAAAATTGACTTTGTTTGCCATAATTAAACTTTTATGTTTCTTTAAGAGAAATAACTTTGTATGTACAGGGAAAACACTGGGATTCACAACATACACTAGCTGTGACTCTGAGCTCAGGTGTTTCAGACAGTGCTTGTGTAATGTGACAGCATGCACAGCGCAGTGTTCAGTAGTGTGTGTTCAGAAACAAGGCTTCGGGGAATTGACACCATACGGCACGGGCTAGTGCTGCCAGAAATGCCTCAGATTCCTTAAGCATGTGATTCTCAATTAATTTTTGGCATTCAAAACTCTTTCACTATTGTAAAACTTCACTGAGTGCTAAATGGGGTCATGGTCCACATTTAAGAAGCTGTATGTTAGATATTCATTTTAAGAAAAAATAATATTATGTTTTGGATTTACTTTAAAAGGAAAGATAGGGGGCTGGGGTCATGACTCAGTGGATAAAGTGCTTGCTTCAAAAACTGAGTTCAGATCACAGTACCCACATTAAAAGCCAGATGCTACAGCAGCTATCATAATCCCAGCATGCCTATGGCATGAAGGGAGGTAGAGACAGGAGACGTTCACGAGCCAGCTAGCCTGGAGCATGCATTGTTGAACTGCAAGAGGAAAGACTCTGCCTCAAACAAGATGGAAGGCAACAACCAACACCTGAAATTGTCTCTCAGCTCTACATGCATACCAAGGCATGCGCGTGCTTACAATCACATACATGACCACACATACATAATATATACTACACCTTGAGCTATGAGAGTAACTGCTAAAGGCTTTTGCTGTGATTTATTTCAGACTCCTTAAGAAATAAGCATAGTTAGCCCGAGCTGTTGCCTCGGGCTAGAGTGGTGTTTTAGCTATTCTTAGATACTATGTTATGGAATGAGTGTGTAACCCCAATGACAATTTATAAAGTGAAATCTGATCTCCAATGTGATGGCATTGGAAGGTGAAGGCTTTGCTTGGTGATTAGTCACAATGGTGAAGATGTTAAGAAATGGAATTAATGTCCTTATAAGTAGCTGAAGAGACCAGAATTCCTTCTACCATCGCATGCAAACACAGCTCAAAGGTCTAAAAAGTCTACAATCAAAAATGCAGGCTGTTGCCAGACACAGAACCAGCAGCATCACGACCTTGAACTTGCAGCCTCTGGAACTGTGTCTCCTATTGATAACACCTGACTGCTGTGAAATAGACTAAGCCACTGGTCCAAAGGAGCAGGAAAAGTCAATATAAAGTGGAGAGCTGATCACCTGAGAGAGAACTGTCTTTTCAGTGGGGTTACAGGCTGGGCACTTTTCTATAGCAGACCTGCTAATTAGCATCTATCTCTAGGGCTGTCTGATGAAGTAGGAGAGGCTGGTTTCAATGGTCAGCTTTGCATGCATTTTAACAACTTTTCTAGCCATAATCTATTTGCAAACTGTCTTCTTGAACTGTCTACTTTTCCAAGGAATGAATGAGGGTCAGAAGTTGTTGTTGTCCCTTTATAAGCCAAACAAGAGGCAAAGTGATTTCCCAAGACACATGACAATTGATTGGTTCTAGGGGAAATAAACGAAGTGTGCTTTTATAAATCAACTAGAATGCATCTTCAGGGAAATGTGTTGCGCTGAAAGCAATTTTCAAAATATATAACCTTTCTCTTTAAATAGTATGCCTCCCCTTTTTGATCTTTCATTTCTTTTAAAACTTTCCTATAGCAAGTCTACTTTCCCAGAAGATGTGGGTGTTGAAAGAGTAGGAAATCAGGTGCAGAGTCAGGAAAGATTCTGCTTATAAAGCGTTTAGCAAACAGGGTAAGGATTGTAGAATTCACAGCTTTACTGAAAATGATGATCAAGAAGGTGAAAACCACAGAAGAGTAGATTTAATTAAAAAGATAGGAGACTGTTAAAAGTGAGAAACCAGGGCTGGAGGGATGGCTCAGAAGTTAAAGGGGCTTGATGGCAAATCCTGATGACCCAACTTTGATTCCCCAGTACCCATATAAAGCCAGATGCACAAAGTGCATGCACCTGGAGTTTGTTTGCAGTGACAAGAAGTTCTGGTGTGCCCATTCTCTCTCTCTCTCTCTCTCTCTCTCTCTCTCTCTCTCTCTCTCTCTCTCTCTCTCTCTCTCTCACACACACACACACACACACACACACACACACACCTTGCTAGTAATTTTTTTACCAAGTGAGACACCAGCTAAGAAGTTGAATATTAAAATCCTTGTTGATAAAAAGTTGCAGTTGAAATGAAGACGATGTAAAACATCTGAAAAATATTCCAAAGTGAGAAAAAATAACTGGAGTTTAAGGATGGAGTAGAATACAAAGTGAAAGATAACTAGGAATTTTTTGCTTTGGATAATTTAAATGTACTGGCACCCTAGACGGATAAGGAATGGGACCCCAGGACTGGGAAGATGGGTCAGCATGAGTGTCTAGGGGTGCTTGAGACTGCTCCAATTCAAACCTCCACGACCCACGTTAAACAGCTGACATGGTCACATGCTTCTGCAACCCCAGTCCCATAGGGTCATGTGGAAGAATAATGGAGTGGGAAACCTAAAGTTTTGTGAGCACGTGGGGCTCAGCAAGGGCACATACACTACTACATACATGCATACAAGCAAAAAAAAAACAAAAGAATGGGATCCCAATAGAAAGAACGTGACCACTCAATCATTTCTTGGTTAGTAGAAGTTGAAATATTTTTAGGGCAAGAAATTTTGAGTGAGTGAACTAATATATATATATATATATATATATATATATATATATATATATCACATTTGTATAGGATTCTTCAATTCGTTTACTAACATTTATTGAATTATGGACAATATGGAACTCAGGGAATTCAAGTGTTTTTCAGTATTTGGTCCAGGGAAGGTGGAGCCAAGATAGTTAATGTTAAAGTTGATCTATTAACAATGGTGGGCAAAGATAGTAGATATCTGTAAATATATTTAA